>JAWJVD010000244.1:0-55724 GCA_038048745.1 Coluber constrictor foxii
TCCAATCACACTTGGCCAATAAAGAATTCTATTCCATTCCATTCCATTCCATTCCATTCCATTCCATTCCATTCCATTCCATTCCATTCCATTCCATTCCATTCCATATTCTATTTCTATTCTATTCTATTCTATTCTATTCTATTCTATTCTATTCTATTCTATTCTATTCTATTCTATTCTACTCTACTCTATTCTATTCTATTCTATTCTATTCTATTCTAATCTAATTCTACTCTACTCTACTCTACTCTACTCTACTCTACTCTACTCTAATCTAATCTAATCTAATCTAATCTAATCTACTCTACTCTAATCTAATCTAATCTAATCTAATCTAATCTAATCTAATCTAATCTGAATCCAATTCTCTTCTCTTCTCTCCTCTTCTCTCTTCTCTCTTCTCTTATTTTCTCTCTTCTCTTCTCTCTTCTCCTCTCCTCTCCTCTCCTCTCCTCTCTTCTCTTCTCTTCTCTTCTCTTCTCTTCTCTTCTCTTCTCTACTCAACTCAACTCTACTCTACTCTACTCTACTCTACTCTACTCTACTCTACTCTACTCTACTCTACTCTACTCTACTCTACCCTACTCTACCCTACCCTACCCTACCCTACCCTATCCCTACTCCTGTCCATGTCCCTCTCCTTCTCCCTCTTCTTATCTCTATTTCTATTCTATGTGCTCAATCAAATTAATTCTGGTCCAGCTCTATTGCAGTGATAGTGAAAAGTGTTCTGTTAAGCACTGTGGGAAGCAAAACTCAAGGAAAAAAACTACCTCATCTTGGTAAGCTCAAGATGCGGGAAAAGAAAGATTAATCTGGTGCACGACATCGACACATCACCCGTTTTCATTATGGAATACTAACCTCAGTGGTGCCTAGATAAATTTTTGGCACCATGGGGTACTCCTCCCTCCCTTCTCTCAGGTGACACTGCAGAAATGATCTCCACCTCCTGTTGGAATTTGTAAGAAAAACATTACTGAAGTTGCAAGGAATTCTTTTTCCCCCTGTGTCATCCAAAAGGAAAAAGAAAAAAAAGAAAGAATTTCTTCATCGGTGTGCATCTAAGAATATATTTCTGAGCAACCATCTTCAAGGATACAGCTCTCTCCTGATTTCTTTGCAGCCCTCTGGAATTTATTTTCTATCCCTGGTTTCAACCCACCACATTTGTGGGATTTCCTGGTGGCGTTCCATCCACGTACCACGTGGGTCTGCCACTTCTTATTGCTTCAAAATCCGGCCAAGATCAGCCAGAAACGATCGTTTCCAGAAGCTGAGGGACAAGCAAGCAGACACAAAAATGTTTCCACTTTCTAAACTGGCCAGAGTCCAACGGATGCATATAGATATTGATCACATTTTGGAAGAGTTATGATCTTCAGGCTGGCGAGAGCTATTGTGTTTTCTCTTGAGTTTGCTGTTCTTTTCTCTTTCTCTCTCTCTCTCTCTCTCTCTCTCTCTCTCTCTCTCTCTCTCTCTCTCTCTCTCTCTCCCTCCCTCCCTCCCTCCCTCCCTCCCTCCCTCCCTCCCTCCCTCTCTCCGTTCCATTTTACTTCTGTGTGGTGTCTCAGATTGCAAAATTGCAGTCGGCTGTTGCATTGTTGTGTTGTTTTGTACCGGAGGATATTTTGGGCCAGAAGGGCAGGAGGGAAAACACTTTGCATGAAAATGGAGGCATCCTTAAATTCAATATTCTACAGTTCCTAACACCAGCCTCCAGTGCCAGTTGATTTCACTCTCCTCAGTGGTTCTTAAGGATGTAAAAAGTCCTTTATAATCCACAGCTGAATTTGCTTCCCTGTTTCTCCGAAAATAAGACCCAACCGGAAAATACGTCCTAGCATGATTTTTCAGGATGCTCGTAGTAGAAGCTCTACCACCCCAAATAAATCCCAGTTAAGATTGTCAGCCAGATGGATGCATTTAGTACCGTATTTCCCCCAAAATAAGACCTAATCAGAAAATAGGCCCTAATGCGTCTTTGGGAGCGAAAATTAATATAAGACCCGATTATATTTTCAGGGAGACATGGTATCATTCCGTGGTTTATGAACTCAGAAATAAAGATAACTATCTTTAGTATACGAGTCTTCTCCCCTTCTTCATTCCTTTTTTCAGGGGAGTGGGGCCATGTCTTCTACTATCTTTCTTTCTTTCTTTCTTTCTTTCTTTCTTTCTTTCTTTCTTTCTTTCTTTCTTTCTTTCTTTCTTTCTTTCTTTCCTTTCCTTTCCTTTCCTTTCCTTTCCTTTCCTTTCCTTTCCTTTCCTTTCCTTTCCTTTCCTTTCTTTTCTTTTCTTTTTTTCTTTCTTGATTGGTTCGATTTATATGCCGCCCTTCTCCGGAGACTCAGGGCGGCTTACAATGCGTTAAGCAATAGCCTTCATACTTTTGTATATACCTGCTTAGTAGAACTTTCGCCGATGTTCTTTTTTTATACAAAGTCAGCTTATTGCCCCCACAATCCGGGTCCTCATTTTACCTACCTTGGAAGGATGGAAGGCTAAATCAACCTTGAGCCTGGTGAGATTTGAACTTGCAGTAATTGCAGGCAGCTGGTGCTACTTAACAGCACTTAGTCAGCTGCGCCACCAATGCTGCAGTCTTGCTCAATTCTCTATCATGGTTTGTTCCTTTGTGGGGTGTTTTGCCTCCTTGCATTGAAATCTGGTTTTCTCCATTTGACGTACAGGTAGTCTTTGACTTACAGCAGTTCATTTAGTGACTGTTCGAAGTTACAACGTCGCTGAAAAAAGTGACTTTGGGCTGTTTTTCGCACCTACGACCACGGCAGCTCCCCTATGGTCATTGACTCATATTTATGACCATTGTGGTGTCCAGGGGTCATGTGATTCTGCTTTTGCGACCTCTGTCCAGGGGGGAGCCAGTAATGGCTACATTACTCATTTAACAACTGCACTGATTCACTTAACGGTGGCAAGAAAGGTGGGCCAAAACTCGCTTAACAAATGTCTCCCTTAGCGACATAAATTTTGGGCTCTATCGTGGCCCCAGGAAGAGGGCAAAGCAGTGGTGGGATTCAAATAATTAACAACCGGTTCTCTGCCCTAATGACCGGCTGGGTGGGCGTGGCCATGGTGGGCGTGACAGGCAGCACTCGGCCTCCTGCACCCCCCTGGGAGCAAAAGCAGGACACGGGGGGATGCGCTACCTCCTCGCGCCCCATTTTGGGCCTAGTAGGCCTCCCTGAAGCCTCCTGGGAGTGAAACAGGGCCCCCGGGGGTGTGCTGCACCCCCCGTGCCCCATTTTGGCCCTAGTAGGCCTCCCTGCACTTACCTGGGAACCAAAATGGGGCACATGGAGACTCCTGGAAGGGACAGGGCGGGGCCAGTCAGCAATTTAACTACCGGTTCACCCAAATTGGCCCGAACCGTCTGAATCCCACCACTGAGGCAAAGTATATTTTGCCGTCCATCTGGCTGGTGGTATTCCCCTCCTATGCTGACAATGTTAACCTATTTTGTAAACATGTCCTTTGCAATCTCAGGTTCTTCCAAATTCCGTCAGACCATTATTCTCGGCTTAGGCAGGGTTGGGTTCCGTTCTGTGTTGCCTTGCATTTCTGTTGATTTATTTATTAGCATCGGTATTCCTCTCCGCTCCAAGTGGGGAAGCGGAGCGACAAAAAACCCACAAACAACTACCCCAACCACATTTTATACATCTCGGCAGCTTCCCAATATTTATGGAAATGCATATTGTCTTAACTCACCTGCTGTTGGAACATGACTTTCTATCTGTCAGTCGTCAGACAGATAAAACATTTGCCTGTCTTTTTCAAGGTAACTTAAAAAAAAAAAACAACCCCATTTTTAAGAGATTGAGTTAAATAAATCTCCGGGGAGCCCAGCTGCACTTTTTAAAAGCGTGTTTAAAAGCTATTCACGCAAATTCTACCAAATTAGAAAATGGCTAATCAAGGGGGGGAAAAAAACCCCACCACAAATACTTTTCTTTCTACTTGGAAACCGTTTCTGAACTTTGTGCTCGAGGTGGGGGGAAAAAAATGAACTTTTGATTTTGGGTTATGCCGAGGAGATAGCTTTGTTGTTATAGAAACGGCTAGTTTAAACTATTACGTAAACGTAAAAAAGTTGAAGTTTGATTTTACTGTCTAATTCTACTGCCCCAAAGGGAGTTGGAAGTCAATACCTTTTCTTTCTTTTTTCTCCCTCTTTTTCACATTTTCCCTTCCCTCGTTTTTCTACTATTTGCTTTTGTGTTTTATTTTTGTTTTTACATTACAAACCAATACAATTGCTTTTTTAAAAATGGAGATTCTACTTTTCCAACAGCATAATGTGTATTTGTTAAGCATAAAGGACCAATGAACAGGGCTGGTAATATGTATGAGTGTATCTTTGCCTTTAAAGCAGCTTTTTACCATCTGAAGATGCGTCACTCCGTTTTCCCATCTTCTCTATCAACATTCTGCGAAGCAATACAGATCATTTCTTTGCCATCGTCGCAACTTTGCAATTGCTCACTCTAATTTCCTTGCCAAAACATCGCTTTTTTTCTGCTCCATTTCAAGCAGCTTCTGGGTCATCTTTCCACGCACGCCTTTTCCATTCATTCGGTTGAGAAATTAAATCCCAACAATTTTTCTGGCTTCCTTTTCCAGCAATTATTCTGATTTCCTTCTCATTCCCTTCATTTCCTGTCTTTCATGGGCATCTTCTTCCCCAAGACCCAATTATGACACTATCAAAAAAGAAGAAAAATTGCACCTGTGACCACGTGACCATGGGCGTACCTGTGAAAAAAGGTCATAGGTCACATTTCCCAGTGCCGTTCTAACTTTGAACAGTCATTGAAGTCCCTGTATATTACCATTTGGATTAGCAATTAGCTGATCTAAAGTTGTAAGTGTGAGAAACGGTCATAAGTCGCTTCCTTCAGTGCCGTTGTTGACTCTGAACCGTCATTAAACTAACTGTTGTAATTTGAGGGCTACCTGGGTTGTTGTAACCTCTAAAATATCCTATCTGTGCCTTCTTATATCAAGAGCAAAACAGTCTACAATTTAATATCTACGTTTGGCCTTCAATGGTACGGTGGAAATGGGACTTCGGTTTTTGATGGCAGAGATTACGGCAAACTAGATTTCCCTAGGTGTATTTTTAGCATTGACTAGTGGTGCGATGGCCTAGAAGTGGAACTCTTGCCTCACAATCAGGAGGCTGTGAGTTCAATCCTATGTAGAGGCAGATATTTCTCTCTCTGGGCACAATGAGAATATGACTGAATGGGAATATAACTCTGCATTGGTGACAGGAAAGGCATCTGGCCAGTAAACACCCCGCTCCATTCAGTTGCCCAGACACCACCCTGCAAGGAATTATGGGGTCATTAAAAGACGATGATGATTTTTTAGCATTGGCTCTTCTCACTGGGGTTTTGAATTCACCTCTTTCATAAATACCAAATGAGGCCAGGAGTTCAATAGTACCAATTAACTAGAGATTTATCGGTTTAAATTTAGGCGAATTACTATAGCCATAGTTGACAACTAGCCAATAGCATCATAAATAGAGATTGGTTCTGGTGAGTTATATTCTGGGGTAAAAAAAAAATCTGCAGCGTCATAAATAAATACCATGAGGGCATTAAGGAATATAATTCTTTTAAATATTGCTTTATATTCAGCAACGATTTTACTCCGGTTTTTACATTATGTTGCCTCCAGTTGCAGCCTGACAGAATCTGTCTAAAACTTTTGTTACGTGAATTCATAACTCGGAGTTTGCTTCCTTAGACTTAGGTTGTAGTGATTTCAAAATGCAGCTGTTGAAAAATAAAGCCGTTTATTGTTTAAATAAACCCATTTCTTGTGAAGTGGCATGGCTGCTAAAATGCTTTATTCCCTCCTTTATATATAAAATACAGTTTTTAGGCAGTATATCGGTATGCGTGCATTAGAATGGATGGTTATTCCCAGGGGTGAGTTCCTAAGGGTTCGGGCCATCCTCTAGCCAAGGATTATCAGGGTTTGGCAAACGCATAAATGCCACCCCTGGCTGGCCACAGCAACCCCACCTTCTCCGCTCCTCCCACACCTCCCCTCCCTTCCCAGGAGTCTCCACGCGGCCCGTTCATCATTCCAGATAATGCAGGGGCCATGTGGAGGGTCTGGGAAGGAATGGGCCTATCGGAGCTTCCGGAAGTCTAGAAATGGGCCTGTTTCCGGCCATCAGATGGCCTCCAGACCCTGGGGGAAGCAGTTTTCACCCTCCATAAAAGTTTTTAATTTATTTTTTAAACATAAAAATTTCATTTTCAATTAAACAGTATGTTGTCTGGGTACAAAGAATTTTGAAAAATAATCCTTGTATTTACAACAATGTTCATTACATTGATATTAATTCTATAATAATAAAAATAATCATAATCATGCTATTTACTTTTCTGTCTTAACAAATCTCCCTTGTTTCATTCATCCTTTTCTTATATTTCCATGTTTCTAAGTTCTGTTTTGTTGTTTTTTTAAATTTGATTTATATGCCGCCCTTCTCCGGAGACTCAGGGCGGCTTACAATGCGTTAAGCAATAGCCTTCATACTTTTGTATATTTATATTTATACAAAGTCAGCTTATTGCCCCCAACAAACTGGGTCCTCAATTTACCCACCTTATAAAGGATGGAAGGCTGAGTCGACCTTGAGCCTGGCTGGGATTGAACTCGCAAGTAATTGCAGGCAGCTGGATCTTAAATGCTGCCTTTGTAGGAGGCATTACCCCCCCTACGCTACTCAGGCTCCCTTTTTGTTAGCTAACCATTGTTAAAATAAATCCCATGTCAGAAAGCATTCAGTTTGTTCCTTTTCCTTAATTCTAAGTGTTAATCTATTCATTCCTGCACATTCTAATATTTTTTTAAAGTCACATTTTTCATCTGTTTCGGTTTCTCAGTGCCATACATTTTAGTTATTAAACTATTTATGGTTTTAAGGATGTTGTTTTTTTTATTGAATTATTACAGCTGTAAATTCTTTTCAATTTATTGTAAAATTGCTTTTAATTGCAATTTTAAGTTTGTGATTTGTTTTTATTTTGTTTTTTAAACGCGGAAAAGCAGATTAAAACTTTAAGGAACACATTAATGTTTATTATACAGAATAATTTCTGCAACCTATAGAGAAGTAAGTTAGTAAAAAAAAAAGCAGTTTCTCTTATGCATAATCAACTTCCGAGCAAGTCCATTTTCCTATTTTGTATCTTCTACCGTATTGTAGCTACTAACAGTTGTAGTAATAATAATTGGCTGTAGTTTCCTTTCAGCTGCATCGTAATGAAGTGGCTTTAATTATTTCCTAATACTTTTGCAAAATAATTCTTCTTCTTCAATAAAAGTTAAATGCTTTTAGAATAATTGGAGGTATTAAAAAAGATTAGTCTTCTGTATCAGTACATAGTTTGGTGGGTTTTTCTCCCCACCCCTTGTTCCGCTTCAAAGATAATGCAGAAAAGTGTCATGTTTTAATCTTAGATAATTTAAAGAGTATCTGTTTTGCCCTTTAATGTGGAGTTCGGTTACTCTGCACTGCCTTTTTTTTCTTATTGGCAATTTGCAATGTCCGTTCCTTTATTTCTAAAAAGTGAATTTTTACGCTAAATGGAATGACAGTTTCATTGCCTGCTGTGAGTGTTCAATGCTCTCTAGACCCCCAGCTAGGCTTATTAATATTGCAATGTTGATTAGGGAAAAATATGACGGTTATTTTATTTTGTTTTCTCCTCAAGCTAAAGGCCACGGTTAAATCCCACAGAGATTTGAATGGCATGCTTTCTCTTTAAAAAAAAAAAATCGGCCCAATTTTTTCCTACTGTGTTTCCCTGAAATAAGACCCTGTCTTATATTTTTTTGAACCCCGAAATAAGCACTTGGCCTTATTTTCGGGGAGGTCTTATTATTTTGGAGCGCGGGGAGCAAGACAGGACCGCTCCTGCTGTTTTACCTGATTTCCTGCTCTGTGTTTAAATATTTTCAGGGAGGGCTTATTTTCAGGGGAGGCATATTTTAATACATGCGCTCAAAAGCCCGATTGGGCTTATTATCAGGGGATGTCTTATTTTCGGGGAAACAGGATAACTATATGAAGACATCCAGACTGTGGCAAATCGTAATGATTTATATTGTTGCGTATTTCTGTTTCTTTCAATTGTAAAAATCAAGTGTTGCATCCGTCTATGGGAAACAGTTCATTATTCCCTGATTTTAATGTGACAGAATCGGATTTAATTATGTTTTAGATTATTTTAACTTTTATATTGCTTGTATTTTAATGTTTGGCTGTTCACCGCCCTGAGTCCGTCAGGAGAAGGGCGGTATACACATTTAATAAACTAACTAACTAACTAACTAAGTAAAGAAGAAACATTAAATTACATATTTTTATTATCCAATATTGTGTAGCTCATGTTTTTCAAGTGGGGATGGTACATAGTAAGATTCATTTGCTTTGGTTTGTTAAATCGTTTCCTGTGATCCTTTGGTACGAAGAGAGTTTGTATGAAGTACGGGTGAATCCTTGAAGTTTTGAAATGTGTTGGTTTTCCCAAAGGTGCTTTTTCAAGAGGCAATTAGACTTTCCGGTTTTTCTTTGAAGAGGTTTCGCTTCTTATCCCAAGAAGCTTCTTCAGCTCTGGGATGAGAAGCGAAACAGCTCTTCAGCTTCTTCTGAGCTTCTTCTGAGCTTCCCTTCCCTCCTTCCCCCTCCCTCCCTTCCCTTCCTTTTCTGTCTCCTTCCTTCCTTCCTTTCTTCCTTCCTTCCTTCCTTCCTTTTTCTTTCTTTCATTCTTCTCTTCTTCTCTTCTTCCTTCCTTCCTTTCTTCCTTCCCTTCCCCATGCCACCCCTCTCCTCCCCTTCACTTTGTGTCTCCTTCCTTCCTTCCTTCCTTCCTTCCTTCCTTCCTTCCTTCCTTCCTTCTTTCTCTTTCTTTCTTTCTTTCCTTCTCTTCTTCCCTTCTTCCCTTCCTTCCTTCCCTCCCTATCCCACCCCACTCCTCCCCTTCCCTTTGTGTCTCCTTCCTTCCTTCTTTCTTTTTTCTTCCCTTCTTCCCTTCTTCTCTTCCTTCCTTCCCTCCCCACCCCACCCCTCTCTTCCCCTTCCCTTTGTGTCTCCTTCCTTCCTTCTTTCTTTTTCTTTCTTTCCTTCTTCTTTTCTTCCCTTCTTTCCTTCCTTCCTTCCCTTCCCACCCCACCCCTCTCCTCCCCTTCCCTTTGTGTCTCCTTCCTTCCTTCTTTTTCTTTCTTTCCTTCTTTCCTTCCATTCTTCCCTTCCTTCCTTCCCCCCACCCCACCCCACCCCTTTGTGTCTCCTTCCTTCCTTCCTTCTTGCCTCCCTCCCTCCCTCCCTCCCTCCAAGCTCAGAGCACACCAAGGACTCCTCATTTCAGCCCCGAGCTACAAATATTCTCCTGCTTCAGCTTCTTCATCTTTTCCACGTTCATTACATTAACTAAGATTTTAAAATACCCATTCGCTAAATGTGACTAAGCCAACTTTTATGGTGACAGTGATGACTGCAATAAATAATAATAAAATACAGTAAAAAAGCAGGAACCCATCAAGTCTTGATGAGCAATTAGCTGTCGGAAAGCCAGGAAAGAATTGAAAACCAATGCATTGAAAATGTCCTGTTTGCAAGTCTTGTTACCAGAAAGGTGACATTTTCTGCACATTTTTGACACTTCCAGCTCAAAATCCAGCCCTGGATTTGATCCAGGGTCACTCAACTGCTGATCCTTACCATAAATATAAAGAAATGTGACGTCCAATGTCAGTAATTGGAGTTAAAGATCATAGGCGTGTAAACATATTTAGCTATGAGAAAAGGGACTAATTAGGATATAAGATACAAAGGAAACGAGAAAAGCGAAGACTTCAATTTTTCATCGCAAAGAGTCCTTTGCACTGTGCTTGGATATAAATTTTTTAAAAGCTTGGCTAGGAAATTGAGCTGTGTTGCATTCAGGTAGAAAAGTCAAGGAGAATATGCTCTCTAGCGTTTTTATTATTGAGGTTTATATCCTAGGTCACTGTTTAAAAATGCATGGCAGATTACAGTCAAAATTGCCTGCTTTTTAACGATACGAACAGCAATCGAAACTTAATACCTATCATAAATCTAAAAGCAAATGGAATTTATGGTGGGATGTATAAATATTGATCTCATAGTTAAAAGAAAGAATATTTGTTTTGAGATACAGCATAGGCTAATTTTGTAGAGGGTTCTGTAAAATGCAATTTTATTATTATTATTTTTTTTTAAAAAAGAAGCTGTTTGCTTGTGTTTGGGTTTGGAACTGAGACCAACTGATGATCTATTCGTCATGTGAAAAAGTTTCTAGCAAATCGAAAATTCGCTGCGCTGTAGAATTTTGCAGCCCAAGTAACATTATCATTGCTATAAATAATTCTGCAGAAAATTGATAAGGCAATGTATTTCGAAAGATCACACAGAGTAGCTTCCCTTTGGAATAGACAAGAAGCAAGAGATTTGAATTTCACGCAGTTCAACATGATACCTTTGTCAACTAAGCAAGAATGGATGCTTTAAAAGACAATTACAGCATTTAAAAAAAATTATTTCCTATAATATTAGAAATGTTCAGGAAAAAAGACCCCGTTCTCGATTTTTTTTTAAAAAAATTGATTTATATGCCGCCCTTCTCCAGAGACTCAGGGCGGCTTACAATGCGTTAAGCAATAGCCTTCATACTTTTGTATATTTATACAAAGTCAGCTTGTTGCCCCCACAAACTGGGTCCTCAATTGACCTACCTTAGAAAGGATGGAAGGCTGAGTCATCCTTGAGCCTGGTGAGATTCGAACTTACAGTAATTGCAGACAGCTGGTGTTAATCACAATGCTTTTAGTCTGCTGAGCTACCAGGCTCTTGATGAAATACTATATAAAGGTAAAGATTCCCGTCACACATATGTGCTAGTTGTTCCTGACTCTAGGGGGCGGTGCTCATCCCCGTTTCAAAGCCGAAGAGTCACATCTAATTAGGAACGTCATTCAAGCAAGGGAAACGGTAACACTGCTGTTTATCCAATAAAACCCAGTCACTACCATGTTTCCCCGAAAATAAGACCCTGTCTTATATTTTTTTGAACCCCGAAATAAACACTTGGCCTTATTTTCAGGGAGATCTTATTATTTTGGGGCGTGTGGAGCAAGACGTGGCTCCTCTTGTCATCTTATCTTTTTTTTTTTTTAAAAAAATAATTTTTATTTTTTATTTTTAATTAGATTTATATGCCGCTCTTCTCCGGAGACTCAGGGCGGCTTACAATGCGTTAAGCAATTATCTGATTTCCAACTCTGTCTCTCTAACCCTAACCAGAGGAAATGGCAGAGATCGGCTGCGCATACATTTAAATATTTTTGGGGAGGGCTTATTTTCGGAGGAGGGCCTTATTTTAGCACATGCGTTCAAAAGCCTGATTGGGTTTATTATCCGGGGAGGTCTTATTTTCGGGGAAACATGGTATTAAGTAGGGAAGCTATGTGCACTTAAGAAAATGGACAGTGGTTAGAAATTACTTTTAATTAAATTTATATGCCGCCCTTAGAAAATGTTCTGTCTGTTCCTTGCCAATGAATAGCCCTTTAAATGAATCCTGTTGAGGGAGCTGGACCACAAGCATTGGTGACTCTGGAGGGCAGCTGAGCATTTTCAATCTCAAAAGGGCCATTATGAAAAAGTAGTATATTATATTATATATAATATAATATAATATATTGCCTTTATATTGCCTTGGGTCTCCTTGAGAAAAGGATGGTTTACAAGAAGAGATAAAACGATAACATACTCCAACTCCTTTACTGGCTGAAACAACTTTTGCTGGAATACAAATGCTGTAGAGTTTGATTTTTAGAATTTATTGTGGAGATTCTATAACCCATTTATCAAATTTCCTAGCTGGGGGTGGGGGTGGGGGGAATGGAGCTGCCAAAAGTTACTGCTGCTTACCGTTAACTTTTAACTAAAGGGTTTCTCTTCGTGATTCATAGATTTAAAACTCTGAATGGTGGCAGATAACTAAATAAACAAACAGCCACGAGTTTGCTCTATTCGTTGTGTTTTTCCCTAAACAAAATAGCCTCACGCATTATTTCTTGCCCCCCCCCAAATAACACGGCCAACAAACATTTAGGCTAAATGAGTCTGTGTTGGGGGACAGGAGATCTTATAAACAGAGAGAGAGACAAAGAAGGAGAGGACGAAAACCAGCCAACCAGGAAATAAGTGTTACGAAATGGTTATTTATCATTTTCTTTCATTCAGTTTGAATTTTTCTGCTTGGAGAAGTACAGGCATTTTCAAGTAGAGGCAAAAAAATTAGTCGGTAAGGAAGAGAAAGTTTCATATTAATAAAAAAAACAAACCTCTATGTATTATAGAATCCTAACATTTGATTCCATGTTAGTGCGTGCATATCAACCAGAGGTAGGATTTGGCCGGTTCAGACAAGTTTGCCCGAACCAGTAATGGAGATTGTGGGTGGCCCCCTTACCCTCCCTGGCACTATGCCGTCCTATGTTTTCGAGGCCAGGCGTATGGAGGAAAGTGCACACGCGAGGCGAACCGGTGCTAACAATATCTGAAACCCACCACTGATACCAATCAGACGTGGATTTCAGCAGGTTCTGGCCAGTTCTGGAGAACCGGTAGAGGAAATTTTGAGTAATTCAGAGAACCGGTAGTAAAAATTCTGACTGGCCCCGCCCCCATCTATTCTTTGCCTCCTGAGTCTCAGCTGATCAGGAGGAAATGGGGATTTTACAGTATCCTTCCTCTGGAGTGGGGTAGGAATGGAGATTTTACAGTATCCTTTCCCTGCCACGCCCACCAAGCCATGCCACGCCCACCAAGCCACACTCACAGAACCGGTAGTAAAAAATTTTGAAACCCACCACTGATACCAACACATAAATATGTGTGTGTCTGTGTATGTGTTTATATGTGTGTCTCTTCTAAATAATCATTTCCCCTTCCCATACCAGAATTTTGAACTCTTGGTGGAATTTTTTCTTCCTTTTCGTGATCTTTACGGCCTTTAATAAAACAGGCAGACATTAAAGGAGGACGATGCTATTTAGTATACTGTCAATTGTTGTAAGCTGCCCAGGGTCCTCGGAGAGTGGGCGGCATAGAAATATAATTAATAAAAAAATAATAATAAAACTCTTTTTTTTAAAAAAAATAGTTTCATTAATTTATAACATGGCCTGCAAAGAGAGTACAAAAGGAAGTATTAGGGAAATTAGGAAAGAGAAAAGGGCAGGGGATGGGGGGGGGGGGAAAGGAAGGGAAAAAGAAAAAAAATAAAATAAAGGCATTGACTTCCGACTCCTTTGGTGCAGTAAAATAAGGCATTAAAAATCTACTCTCAGCTTTTTACTTTTTACTAATAATAGAAACTCCTAAGACAGGGATGGCGAACCTTTTTGCCATCGCGTGCCAAAAGTGGGGGGAATGCAGGGGGGGTTGTGTGCGTGCGTGCCCACACCCATAATTCTTTAAAAAAAAATTTTTTTTTATAAAGTTCATTAACAAATAATAAATCACACACAATACGTATAATAAACACAACAGAAACAAAAAGGAAAAAAAACCTACATTATACATTAAAACATTATATATATTCAATCATTTGAGCATTGGTTCATAGTGATATATCTATTTACACAATATTACATATTCCCATAGATCTTAACACACGGGTTCATTTTTACCTCTTTAACCTCGTCTAATCTTCATCTTACTAAGACATCTTTTTGTACTAGATATCTCTATAGGTAAAGATCCAACCATGGGTATGTGGTGAATTACAATTCTACTACTCCTCTGTTTTCTACTTGTATTTTTTTTCTCTGGTAACCCTGAGCCAATAGTACCATTTATCCCACACCCATAATTCTATGTGCCCAACACCCTTGTGCATGAGTCCTCACGGTCCCCCCACTTTCAGTATGCGATGACATGGTGGGCCTGGTAGGCCCATTTTTTGCTCTCCTCAGGCTCCAGAGCCTTTCTAGGAGCCTGGGGAGGGCAAAAACGGCCTTTCTCACTCCCCGAGGCCCTCCGGAGGCCAGAAACAGCCCATTTCCCAACTTCTGGTGGGCCCAGAAGGCCTGAAAATCAGCTGCCTGGCACACACATTCATGCTGGAGCTAAGCTCATGTGCCCACCGATATGGCTCCATGTGCCACCTGTGGTTTGATAAAGTGATAAAGATAAAGTGATACAGATTAAAAGGAAAGACTCTTTTGGGGTGTCTTTGAGGTGCTTACAGCTGACCCCTGAGCTGCATATATTCTCTGTTATTGCAAAGATTGTTATATTTTTCTCAGTTTTTTTCCCCCTCATATATTTTTGCAACCCGTTTCTTCCGAAGCACTACGTTCCAAAATGGATCCAAGTTCCCACCGGACAAATTTTTCCTAACAGCGCAAAATGCTGTGTATGAGAACAAACCCCGAGGAGTGATTAGAAACGGGCAGGGGATGGAACGCTTAACACGATTGTGAGTTCTCCCTGGCATTTTTTCCTTATGAAATATTTTTTAATTAAGACTGGGGGAAAAAAAAACCCCTGCGTAGTTGAAGAAATTGAGGTTATCTTGGGAAACCCAAGTGATCTTCCTTCCTTCTTTGGAAAACAAAATATCACAACTTCATGAAGACCACACTGAAGGCTGTAGGTCAGTGACAAAATGGGCACGGCACATCATCAATGCATACACGTTTTGTGGCATAAGTATAGGCCTGGATGTCAGGTCTTAATACAGGTTGTCCCTGACTTATGACCACAACTGGAGGTGGCTGGACTAGAACTTCCCAACACAAATTCCCTTCCAACTATGTTATTCTATTCTATTCTATTCTATTCTATTCTATTCTATTCTATTCTATTCTATTCTATTCTATTCTATTCTATTCTATTCTATTCTATTCTATTTTCTATTCTATTCCATTCCATTCCATTCCATTCCATTCCATTCCATTCCATTCCATTCCACTCCACCCCACCCCACCCCACCCCACTCCACTCCACTCCACTCCACTTCACTCTACCCCATTTCATATTCTACTCTACTCTACTCTACTCTACTCTACTCTACTCTACTCTACTCCACTCCACTCCACTCCACTCCACTCCACTCCACTCCACTCTGTTCAAATTCTATTCTATTCCATTCCATTCCATTCCATTCCATTCCATTCTATCCAAGATGGTGCAGTGATTCATGTGCAGTACCGCAGGCTACTTCAGCTGATTGCTAGCTACCGTTCAGCAGTTCGAATCTCACCAGGCTCAAGGTTGACTCAGCCTTCCGTCCTTCCGAGGTGGGGAAAATGAGGAGCCAGATTGTTTGGGGCAAAAGGCTGACTCTGTAAACTGCGTAGAGAGGGTTGTAAAAGCACTGTGAAGCACTAAATCTGAATGCTATTGCTATTCTATCCTAATCCTATCCTAATCCAATCCTATCCTATCCTATCCTGTCCTGTCACCAATAGCCCTGATGATGTTATCTAGTTTTTTTTTTTGTTTTTTTACATTTGATTTATATGCCGCCCTTCTCCGGAGACTCAGGGCGGCTTACAATGCGTGAAGCAATAGCCTTCATACTTCTGTATATATTTATACAAAGTCAGCTTATTGCCCCCACAAACTGGGTCCTCATTTTACCTACCTTAGAAAGGATGGAAGGCTGAGTCAACCTTGAGCCTGGTGAGATTCGAACTTACAGTAATTGCAGGCAGCTGGTGTTAATCACAATGCTTTTAGTCTGCTGAGCTATCCAGGCTCTTTATTGTTTGGCTTTGGGGGCTTTTAAGATTGGACAACTATTTGTCTGAATTCATACGTAGATCTCCTGCCTGAGCAGGGAGTTGGAGTAGATGAAGGTCCTTTCCATCTCTATTACTATAATTAGAGTTGACGGCTATGTTTAATCTGCTGACCATGGACAATATTGGCTATTATTGCATTTCCAAAATATGCACCCTCACCGAGGTATGAATCAACCTTTGCAATGGTTAATAATAGTAAAGTTAAAAGGGGGGAAAAAATTAAAGTTGCCTGCTGTAAACGTAGTTGTTAGACACTTAAGAATGTGGGAGGTTTAATGAATAGCTGTGGGTTTCAGTGAATAATTCTTGCCATTAAGCCACTTGCCATTAAGCTGTTTTGACTGATTTCTTAACTCTATGTTTAATGCACTGTAAACAACAAGAAAGATGCTTTTTTCACTGTGCAGGAAGGACTTGATGTTGGTGTTTACACAGAACTAGTAGGCTATTAGGCTCGGAATTCTCACTTTATTTATTAATCGAATTTGTATACCGCCCTTCTCCCAGACGGGACTCAGGGCGGTGAACAGCCAAGAAAAAATACAGTAGCATATAAAAGTTAAAAATTGTTTAAAATAAATTAAATAATTAGGCTAGAAAACAATTTAAAAATCCAATTGTGTAAAACGTTTTAAAAATGCAGTATACAGAGGAGGTTCAAGCCAGACCAGCCTGTTGGAATAAGAACGTTTTTAAGGCGTGGCGGAAGGTACGTAGGTCCTGTAACCTCCTTATCTCAGGGGGGAGCTCATTCCAGATGGCAGGTGCCCCCACAGAAAAGGCTCTCCTCCTGGGGGCCGCCAGTCGATACAGTTTGACCGACGGCACCCTGAGGAGCCCCTCTCTATGGGAATGGACTGGATGGTGAGAGGCTATTGGTGGCAGAAGGCGATCCCGAAGGTAACTTGGCTTGGATAACTTAGAACTGCGCGCTTGCGGTCAGAGCAGGGGTGAAATCTAGCAGGTTCTGACAGGTTCTGGAGAACCGGTAGCGGAAATTTTGAGTAGTTCGGAGAACCGGCAAATACCACCTCTGGCTGGTCCCAGAGTGGAGTGGGATTGGAGATTTTGCAATATCCTTCCCCCAGGAGTGGGGTGGGAATGGAGATTTTGCAGTATCCTTCCCCTGCCATGCCCATCAAGCCACGCCCACAGAACCGGTAGTAAAAAAAAAATTTGAATTTCACCACTGAGTCAGACCTAGGTATTGCATTCTGGACCAGCTCCAACTGGTCCAGAAAGCGGCCGCGTGTGGGATTATGGGAGCGATGGGGCGCTCCCATGTGATACCTCTTCTGCGCGAGCTGGACTGGCTCCCGGTGGACTTCCGGGTGCGCTTCAAGGTGTTGGTGACCATCTTTAAAGCGCTCCATGGCTTAGGGTCGGGGTATTTGCGAGACTGCCTTCTGCCATCAATAGCCTCCCATCGGCCAGTACTCTCACACAGAGAGGGCCTCCTCAGGGTGCTGTCGGCCAGACATTGTCGGCTGGCGACTCCCAAGGGGAGAGCCTTCTCTGTGGCGGCGCCCTCCCTCTGGAATGACCTACCCCAGGAGATACGCAGGATATCAGACCTCCAGACTTTTCGTCGGGCCCTTAAAACCCACTTGTTTCATTTAGCCGGACTAACTTGATCCCATCCTCTGTCTTAAATTGGAACTGATTTTACATTGGATTGTTTTAATTGTTGGCCGAAATTATGTAATATTTTTTAAAATCGTTTTAAATTTTATATATATTATGTTTTATTCTGGCTGTTCACCGCCCTGAGTCCGCGAGGAGAAGGGCGGTTTATAAATTGAAACAAAATAAATAAAATAAATAAATAAATAAAAATTGTACATCGTGATGCTTTTACCTGTAAATGACTTCTTCTGTTTTAATCACAATAATATGTGTGCGAATAACCGCTTTAAACTCAATGCAAATCGTTCTAAACTTGACTGTAAAAAAAATATGGCTTCTGTAACGGAGTTGTCAAAGGCTGGAATTCCCTACCTGATACTTGTCTCAGCTACAAATTTTCACAGTTTCACTCACGAATGGGCTTCCGTGGACCTTACTTCATACTTAAGTGGTCCATAGAGGAGGCGTGCATAAGTGCACCTCCTGATAAGTGTAACTAATTTCACATTTCACCCCTGATGCACACAGCTTCCACGTATGCGCTTTACTCACGCACATGCCTTCTGTCCATGTGCCTGGCCTTGAAAACGTGGCTACATAGGATGTCATAGCGCCAGGGCAAGTGGGCCGGCCCACCCGCGATCACCGCTACCGGTTCACCAAAATCAGTCCGAACCAGCTGAATACCGCCACGGATCGCTGGTGAACTCTGGGAAGAAATTACAAATTGGGGGAAAAAAAAGAGATCATCCATCATCTTCTTTTAATGACTCCATAATCTCTTGTGGGGTGGAATTTGGGCAACTGAATGGAGCTGAGTATTTATTGGCCGGATGCCCTTCCCGTTGCCACTGAGGAGTTTTGTTCAGTAGATACATTCTCAGTGTGCCTAGAGAGAGAGAAATATCTGCCTCTACCTGGGATCGAACTCGAAAGATCAGCTATGCCTAGTATTAAATGGCATTAGCCAAAGAAGTCAAGCTGTTTTGATATGTTTTCTTTATCTCTCCAAAACATATTATTCCGTGGATTTATCTTACTTTTGATAAATCAGTACACAGGTGTTTTGCAAAAGTTGGCAATTCGTCTTCTTCTTGATTTATAGCTTGCGAGGAGGAATAGAAGGAGAGAGAGAGACTAATTAAATATAACGATCATCCGGTGCGCATTTATTGAAATATTGACATTTTGTGACAGATTAGACCATGTTATTCCACTCATTATCCTGTTCCCTTGCCTTTCTTAATCCTTTTAGCAAGAATTCTTTATTTTTGGGGATGTATTTTGTGTGTGAGAGAGAGGTGGTTATTGGTAAACACACACAGGCCTATTTTTCAGAAACGTTACTCCTGGTTTTTAAGGACTCTGCGTAATAGTAATTCATCTTCTGCTGTGCAAATGGGTTCTGAATTTTGTAATGGAATTTAGTTAACATTTCTACATCTACATTGCGGCAGACCCAGGGGTGGGTTCTAAATTTTTTTGTTACCGGTTCTGTGGGCGTGGCTTATTTTGTGGGCGTGGCTTGATGGTCATGTGACAATTATTTAGGATTTAGCAGAGGTACTGGTCTATCAGGCTTTTAATTGCTTGCAGAGCTGTACCGATCTACCCATTTATTTTTTGCAGGCACTGGTCTACTCATTTGTTTTCTTTTAACACTGATCAGCTGTAGGGCGGCCCTTTGAAGCCCTGCCGCAAGAGTTTAAACAGGTTTTTTTCCCTCTAGCCATCAGCTGGGACTCAGGAGGCAGCAACAGATTGGGGATCGGGCCAAATAAAAGATAAGAATAACCTGGGGGGTGTGGGGGTATGAGGGGGGCATGGGGCAGAACCAGTTCAGTGATGTCATATTGTCACCGCTATCAGCTCAGGAGAACTGGGCCAAACCCACCACTGGGCAGACCTCATGTTGCTGCACGACAGGGTAATATACAGTATTGCTCGACTTACAATCACAATCGAGCCCAAAATGGCTAAGCGAGACATTTGTTCAGGGAGCTTTGCCCCACTTTACAATCTTTCTTGCTACCATCATTAAGTGGATCACTGTGGTTGTTAAGTAAGTCGCAAGGTTGTTAAGCGAATCTGGTTCCCCCCCCCATTGACTTCACTTGTTAGAAAGGTTGCAAAAGGGTTCCCCCCGGGACACTGCAACAGTCATAAATATGAGTCAGTGGCCAAGCATCTGAATTTTGACCGTGTGACGGTGGGGGATGGTGCGATGGTCGTAAGTGTGAAACATGGTGCTAAAGTCAGTTTTTTTCCAATGCCGTTGCAACTTCAAAGGGTCACTAAATGAGCTGTTGTAAGTCGAGGACAACCTGTATTTGAAAAGGAGACTGCCTAAACAAAATTCAATGGAGCATGAAAACAGCCGTGTCTTCTAGAAGGCTGCATGGCTACGTCAAAGCATCTTCTGGTTGTTCATTGGATTCATTTGGTTCAGCGCAAATGCCCAAATGTTATATTGGATGGGATGGTCAGGAAAGGGACTAACCTGCTGTTGTGGCCCATCAGCTGCCAGTGGAGCTAGCAGCAGAGACAGACGAGGAGGAGTTTGAGGGAGAGCCTGAGCTGGAGTCTTTGGAAGTGTTGTGTCCTAGGCTTACTGAGTCACTACAAGACACAATTCGTCCCAAACAAACCTATTTTATTGTAACAGCTGAGAATTACGTTCATTCCCAGCTGATTCCCAATTAGTTGCAAAACAAGTCCTTTGGAAAAACTCCTTCGGGATCATCACCAACCTTTAACTTCTTTGACATCCTGCCAAAGGCCTTACTTGGCAAAGCCCCACGGAGTTCAGAAACAAACAAGAGATGCCGACTGGAAACAGAGTTAGCAACGTTGATTTCCTGCAAGATGGCCCAAGTGCCTTTTTTTTCTCTTTTAAGCCTTCTGGGAGGGGCCAATCATCTCCTGGCCTTACTCCCGAGTCGTCCCTTTTGCTTTAGCTGCTCTTGCCTCCTGGCAGCTCTTCACATGTGTGCACTAGGAACAGGCTCCTCCTGTTCCTCTGCATCTTTGCTGTCCGCCTCTGGAGGCTCCGGAGTCCACACATCGCTCCCAAATGGCCCTGGCCCCATCTCTGCCTCCGACGCAGAACCCTCATCCGGGTCTTCCCCAGACTCCAGGACTGGCCCATTGTCCTCCCCAGGTTCGAACACTATGTTGGTGAACCTTCTTTGTGAGCATGTGCGCGGTTGCCAGCTGCTCTCTTCTGGGTTCTGGTGCTTTGGTGCGCGCACACATATACACTCCAGTTTCGGCATTCGGTGCCAAAAAGGTTAGCTATCTCTGGTATAGGGGGTTAGGCTAGTAGATCTCTAAAGTCCCCTCCAACTCTGATATTCTGTGTTCTGTGTTCTATTTTTTGTTTCCTACTTGGGTGGGGACTCCTAGGAAATACAAGGACCTGAGTCTTTTTGATGTTGGCGGATTATGCTACAGGTTTTATTTCCTTCCATCTCCTGCTGCTTTTTAATATTTGTATTAAACCATTGGAAGATGACTTTGGGGGATGGAAGGGAGTGAAAAAAAAGCCACAGCAGATAAAAATGGGCAACAGATCAAGATTTATTCATAAAGGAAGGGGGAGGACTTAAGAATTGAAGTCAAGAGAACAATGCCCGTAGAGGAATGTCCTTTCCGATGATTTTCATATGCACAATTAAGAGAAAGATTAATATGGATAAAAGGATAATGGGGGCTCGAGCAATGGAAGAATGAATTATGTACAAACAATGAACATGGAATTGCGAAAATGTACAAGCTTTTGTTAACGTTGGAACGCGTTAATAAGAGGAGCACGTTGAGGACGGCGTGATAAAATGGGCTATGAATTTGGGTTTTAATAAGTGGGAGAGGATAGGGAGAGCGGGATGAAATTCACCCCGTGTTATCGTTTAAAACAGAAAAACTAACTCTGGCTGGTGGATAGAATCACATTACATCAACACTTCCTTATCCGAGGGAAAAATTGTTTTCTTGCTTGTTTCAGTACCCAACTAGGTAACGTCATCAGTGCGGTGTGCTGTCAGTTTACGTTCTCCATTAACCTTGGAGTTAATCTGTGCTGGAGTCTTTTTGTTCTCTTTTGGGCTGGTTGATGGTGTCTTTTGCATAGTCTTGAGAAATGATTGCAGACCCGCACTTTAAAACACAGAAGATTGTCCACAGTAAGGTAAAGGTAAAGGTTCCCCTCGCACATATGTGCTAGTCGTTCCCGACTCTAGGGGGCGCTGCTCATCTCCGTTTCAAAGCCGAAGAGCCAGCGCTGTCCGGAGACGTCTCCATGGTCATGTGGCTGGCATGACTCAACACCAAAGGCTCATGGAATGCTGTTCCCTTCCCACCTTTCTGACCACAGTTGTTAAGTGATGTTGGTCTGATGTTAGCCTTGAAGTTTAATCTATGCTGATCTGGTTGCTGGTTACAGGTGGAGAGTCTTTTTCATTCTCTTTTGGGCTGGTTGATTGTCTCTTCTGCGTAGTCTATAAATGTCATTCATGTCTATGTGTCTGTTGATAGCTGATTTGTCAGCGTGCTAAATCCAGGCCTGAGAACTGGAATCTCTATACATAAAAGTGAAAACCACTCACACATTAATCACAAAATCTCCAGAACCGTAAAGTCTACAAACTTGAAATTTACCACGTATATTTCTCTTGGCTTCTAGGTGCTCACTAAGAAAGGATTTTTTCGAAATGACCATCAGAGCATTAGTATTTTCCTATATTATTATTAACACACTCTGATTCTAAGGAGTTGTATTCCCCCTCCCCACTTGGAAAGAAAGCTGTTCCACGCTCTGATGCTAAGGAGTTGTACTCCTCCCTCCCCACCTCAAAAGAAATCTGTTCCAAATGCAAAACACAAGCAGAGGAGAGGAGTTTCACTTTCAGTTTGACTTTCACAGCAGCAAGCAGCTTTACTACAGAACAGTTGAGCTAAGCCACGCCCTGCCTCCTTCCTGCCTCCTCCTTGCTCATACAGCAAATACTGTTTGCTCACACAGCAAACACCCCTCAACTCTCTCACACACTGACAGGATGCTAGCCAGATGAATACCAATGGATGCTGCGGGCTGGGACGTTCTACACTTCCTCCACCTCTGTTCCAACTGCCATTTGCATTATATTAACACACACTGATGCTACGGAGTTACACATTCTACATTAAGTTTCAGGCTGCAAGTGTCGATTTATCAAGCCCGAGCACATAGTTTCGGAGCGAAGCACTGGTGTCCAGCTAGTCTTAAATGATTTTTAGGAGGCTGTTTCTCTGTTTATTAGGATTTAGAGAAGCTGCATTGACTTTTGTGGATGACAGCAACAGCTTTTGCTGAAGCTAATAAAATATAATCTTCCTGGACTGGATAAAAATACAAACCTTGATTCAAGTGAAAGCACGGTCAACCGCCTGCGTGTGACAGGTCTAGTAATTATTTCGTACCTCATGAAATAACCCCTGAAATGGTTAAGCAGGCAATCTTTATTATAACACACGAGAGGAGAAAGTAGAGTCATTGTTTATACCGAGACTTTTTAATGGCGTCTCCGGAAAGTTGTAGAGAATATTAAGATGTATTTGTTAGATTAACCCACAGCTCTGGCATTTCATTGTTTAGACACACTCATAGATTAGCTATTCCATTCGGGAGGCTTATATATGCGTCCCTTCACATTGTTTTCTACAAATTCAGGTCATGGTTGTCCCATTTTTTTCAAGGGGCAACTGGACTTTTTGGTTTTTTCCTTTTTAAGACGTTTCGCTGCTCACCCAAGAATCTTCTTCAACTCTGACTGGATGGTGGGGAATGGAAGGATTGATACTCCTTGCAGACAGTTGGGTCATTTGCATTCTTTTAGAGAGTCCTTCAGGCCCCTTGGAGGTTGATCTGTGTCCTCAGGGTCACCTGAGTAGTGCAAAGGGTTTCTGTGGTCCTGTAGTGAGTAGTTTATCTTTTCCAATGATCTTTTGGGGTCTGGAGATCCTAAGCGAAATTCTATTCTTGACCTCTCCTCACTTATTTTCAACTTAATCAGTTTTTAAGAAGGGTGTTTCTCGACCGTGGCGACATGAAGCTGTGTGGACTTCAACACCCAGAATTCCCCAGCCGACAGAATTCTGGGAGTTGAAGTCCAAACATTTTCAGCTTTGCTAAGATTGAAATGTATGACTTGGAACATGCTTCATTTCCTTCCTCAGAGTTGAAAAACAGAACATTGCTAATTCAGGCTCGTTTCCTGAATTAGCAACAGGAATAGAGGTAGTCTTCCATTTACGACCACAATTGAGCCCAAAATTTACGTTGCTGAGTGAGAAATTTGTTGGGTGAGTTTTGCCCCATCTTACAACTTTTCTTGACCTGTTTGTAAAGGGAATTACTACAGTTGTTTTTTTTAAAATTTAATTTATATGCCGCCCTTCTCCAGAGACTCAGGGTGGCTTACAATGCGTTAAGCAATAGTCTTCATACTTTTGTATATTTTTACAACATCAGCTTATTGCCCCCACAAACTGGGTCCTCAATTGACCCACCTTAGAAAGGATGGAAGGCTGAGTCAACTTTGAGCCTGGTGAGATTCGAATTTACTAACTGCAGACAGCTAGAGTTAAATTACAATGCATTAGTCTGCTGAGCTATCTAGGCTCCTTGTTGTTAATTTAGTAACATGGTTAAGTGGATCTGGTTCCCCCCTTGATCTTTGCTTGTCAGAAGTTTGCAACATGACCCTGGGGTGAAATCATCCAGGGGGTGAAATCCAGCAGGTTCTGACAGGTTCTGGAGAACCGGTGGTGGAAATTTTGAGTAGTTTGGAGAACCGGTAGCAGAAGTTTTGAGTAGTTCGGAGAACTGGCAAATACCACCTCTGGCTGGCCCCAGAGTGGGATGGGAATGGAGATTTGCAGTATCCTTCCCCTGGAGTGGAGTGGGAATGGAGGTTTTGCAGTATCCATCCCCTGCCACGCTCACCAAGCCACGCCCACCAAGCCAGACCACTCCCACCAAGCCACGCCCACAGAACCAGTAGTAAAAAAATTTGGATTTCACCACTGGATAAAACCGTCATAAATGTGAGTCGATTGTCAAGCATCCGAATGTAGGTAAATCACGTGACCACGGGGATGTTGCAACGGTCATAAGTGTGAAAAAACTGGCCCTAAGTCCCCTTTTCCACGGTTGTTGTAACTTCCAACAGTCCCAAATGAACCGTTGTTAAGTCCAGGACTACTATAGACTGCTGGTTTGGTATAATGAAATTTTAATGACAATTGGTTTTAGTCTGTTTTAATTTGTATTTATTGGAACTGTTTCGTTTGATGTGAGCTGCCCTGAGTCCTTTAGAGAGAGGGCGGCATATAAATCCAATAAATCATCATCATCATCATCATCAACCACCTGATCAGTGGTTGCAGCAAAATTTCACAAACCGACTACCTACAACGCCAGGACCGCGTTGCTAAGATCATTCACTGGAAATTGTGCCAGAAGTTTGGATTTGAGTGCAGCAAAAACCACTGGGAACATCAGGTGGAGAAAGTTTTAGAGAATGAGAAACTCAAGATCTTGTGGGACTTTAGGATTCAGACTGACAGGCACTTGGTCCACAACACACCTGACATAATGGTAGTTGAAGAGAAAAAAGGATGGTTCATTGACATTGCAATACCTGGGGACGCACGGATTGAAGATAAGCAGCAAGAAAAAAATTCACAAAGTAACGGGACTTGCAAATTGAAGTTGAGCGACTGTGGAAAAAAAAATCGTACGTTGTCCTGATTTTAATTGGAGCCCTTGGAGCAGTACCCAAAGGGCTACCAAGCTATTTAGAAATTCTAAATTTACCGGACTTGAACATTTTGATTCTACAAAAAACCACCTTACTCAGAACAGCTTATATCCTCCGATGATACTTAACAATTCCTAGGTCCTTGGTTAGGACTCGAGCTGCTGAGCTATTAACCAGCCTCAAAGGCTGTGACTCTCATTACAGATTAAATAATAATAATAATAATAATAACAACAACAACCTTAACAGTTCCTAGGTCCTTGGTGAGGACTCGAGCTGCTGAGCTATTAACCAGGCTCAAAGGCTGTGAATCTCACTAAAGATTAAATAATAATAATAATGATGATGATGATGATGATGATGATGAGAACTTACGAATGGAGCAGTCCAGATGGCCCTTCCTCCCCAGTATTTTTAATTGTGTCTAGGTTTGTTTGTTTTTTCCCCTGGTTTTCCCATTGAAGCAATACAACTATAACCCTGAATGTTTTACGGAAACGAAGACCAGGAGAAGGTCTTAATCTGTCCCATTTCAGGACTCCTTCTGTTGTTTTATGGTGCTTATCGTGCTAAAACTGAAACTTGGAGGCTTTGAAAGAAGGAATATTTCCCTGAATGAAATTCCATTAAGTCCAAATGGCTGCTTTATAATTATGCAATTGAGCCGTACGGTGGGGGTAGGGTGCCATGCGGGTTTCTCGGTAGCGATCTGGGAAGCTAATTTTAATTTTTTTGCCATAGGCTAGGCTTTCATGGTGCTTATCCAAGGGGGAGGAAAGAAAAAATAAAATAAGGCAAAGTGAATTAGAACTGCCTTTAAAAAAGGGGGGGGAAAAAAAGGAAAAAAAATTGCAGTCAAAGCAAGTTACTGCTTCTTATCTTCTGCCCCATATTGTCCTTGAGTGATTCCAGGCAGTAGCAATCACAGTGCAATCCGTTTTGATTAACAGAAGAATTCTGCAGAATAACAGAATAGCACTGAGTTGGAAAGGGGCCTTGGAGGTCTTCTAGTCCAACCCCTTTCCTCAGGCAGGAATCCCTATACCCGTAATGGCGAACCTATGGCATGCGTGCCACAGGTGGAACACGTAGCCATATCGGTAGGCACGCGAGCTCAGCTCCGGGCCCACCAGAAGTAGGGAAACTGGCTGTTTCCTGCCTCTGGAGGTGGTGGGGAAGACCCCTTTCTCTCTCTCTCCCCGACCTCCAGAGCCTTTCTAGGAATCTGGAGAGGGCAAAAACAGTCTTCCCCATGCCCACGGAGGCCCTCTGGAGGCACTCCGGAGGCCCTCTGGAGTCCAGATGGCCCATTGTTTCTGGGCTCCGGAAGTCCTCCGGGTGGGGTGGGGAAGGCTGTTTTCACCCTCCCCAAGCTCCTAGAAAAGGCTCTGTAGGCTGGGGAGAGCAAAAAACGGGCCTTCTGGTCCCACTGGAAGTTGGCAAACAGGCCATTTTTGGCCTCTAGAGGGCCTCCGGCGGTGGGGCTGGGGAAATCCATTTTTGCCCTATTATCACCAACTTTGGTCTAATTAGGCAACCTGCCAAAGGCTTTTCTTGGCAAATGTTCAGAAGCAGAAGACGCCAACAAGGAATAAATGCAGCAAGATAAGAAACAGATCTATCAACGTTGTTTTCCGGCAAAGAGGCCAAGAGCCGTTGCTGGTCTTTTAAGCCTTATGGGAGGGGCCAATCATCTCTTGGCCTTACTCCTGAGTTGTCCTTTTTGCTTCAGCTGCTCCTGCCTTCTGGCAGCTCTTCTCATTCGTGCACTAGGAACAGGCTCCTCCTGTTCCTCTGCCTCTCTGCTGTCAGCCTCTGGAGGCTCCGGAGTCCGCACATCACTCCCTGATGGCCCTGACCCCATCTCTGCCTCTGACACAGAGCCTTCATCTGGGCCTTCCCCAGCCTCCAGGACTGGCCCCTGTTCTTCCTCAGCCTCCTCACTGTCTGACTCCGCTGCCAGCTCCTCAGGCTGCTGGCGGACCACAATACCTTCTTTTCATTAAACTAGACTTAGCCAATTCCAGCAACCCTTCTTGTTGATTCTGTGTGATCATAGCAACATTTCTGTTGGTAGGTGGAAGCGAGCCAAGAAGGATGCAAGCGTCATAATCTATAGAAGAATAAAATACACTGTTTGTGGTTCCATTTTGGGAAATGTCTCGCAATCCAGCCTGTTCCGATCATTCATCCACCCCTAGGTTTGATGGGTGAGAAAAGAGACAGATGCTTCCTTCCTGTTACATCAGGAAAAATTCATAATTAAAAACCATTGGCTGTGTCCATCTGCCAAATACTTCCCAACCAACATGCCAGAATCCAAAACTGGGATGTGGATTGTCTATAATCTGCCACGCATGGCTCCTCTTTAAGAGACCAAGTAGGCAATTGTCCCTTCCACATAATAGAAAATAGAATAACAGAGTTGGAAGGGACCTTGGAGGTCTTCTAGTCCAACCCCCTGCTTAGGGAGGAAACCCTACACCACTTCAGACAAATGGTTATCCAACATCTTCTTAAAAATGTCCAGTGTTGGAGCATTCACAACTTCTGCAGGCAAGTTGTTCCACTGATTAATTGTTCTAACTTTCAGGAAATTTCTCTTAGTTCTAGGTTTCTTCTCTCCTTGATTCGTTTCCATTGCTTCTTGTTCTACTCTCGGAGAATAGTTTGACTCCCTCTTCTTTGTGGCAACTCCTATGATATTGGAAGACTGCTATCATGTCTCCCCTGGTCCTTCTTTTAATGAAACTAGACATACCTGGTTCCTGCAACCGTTCTTCGTATGTTTTATCCTCCAGCCCCCTAATCCTCTTTGTTACTCTTCTCTGCACTCTTCCTAGAGTCTCCACATCTTTTTTACATCGTGGCGACCAAAACTGGATGCCCAATTCTAAGTGTGGCCTTACCAAGGCCTTATAAAGTGGGATTAACACTTCACGTGATCTTGATTCTATCCCTGTCTTGATGCAGCCTAGAAATGTGTTGGCTTTTGATCTCCCTAGATTCAATCGTATTATGGCATTACCGGTAGTTACTGGGGTCTGGAGCAGGGGTCTCCAACTGTGGCAACTTTATGACTTGTGGACCTCAACTCCCAGAATTAAAATTTTTAATTTTTAATTTTAAAACTCCCAGAATTTTAAGCAAAGCTAGCTGAGGAATGCTGGGAGTTGAAGTCCACAAGTCATATAAAGTTGCCAAGGTTGGAGACCCCTGGTCTGGAGAATATAGATAATTGTAGGAGCAGACATCCCAGTTAAGAAGGGGATTTACATCAACATAGAAAGAGGTTTTTAAAATAAAATATGGGTGTTTGTTTTTTTTAAAATTAGATTTATATGCCGCCCTTCTTCGGAGACTCAGGGCGGCTTACAATGCGTTAAGCAATAGCCTTCATACTTTTGTATATTTTATAAAAGTCATCTTATTTCCCCCACAAACTGGGTCCTCATTTTTACCTACCTTAGAAAGGATGGAAAGCTGAGTCAACCTTGAGCCAGGTGAGATTCGAATTTGCAATAATTGCAGACAGCTGAATGTTAATAACAGGTTTTTAGTCTGTTGAGCTATCCAGGTTGTGATTAGGAATGATCCTTGACTGAATCCCTAGGCAAGCCTGCAAAATAAAATGTTATTCTAGTGAGAAAGACATCAGACATCCAAATTTGAGATTGCATCATGGCCTCTGCCTGCTTCGGAAGACTCTGCCAGGAGTCATACGACACTCCGACGGAGTGCTCCAAACTCAGCCAGATGGAGAAAACGATTTCTTGGACAAATTCCCAGACCTACAGCTCAGTTCTTCAGCTCCCAAATCAAGATTGGCCATGATCTTCTAAGGATTATCAGGATGACCTCTGCCATCTGTTCTTGTCCCAGTCAATCTCGCAAAATCAACAAGTATACCGCACCGGATGATCCAGCACTTGAAACAATATTCAGTAAAGAACAGAAAAAGGATAAATAGGAAATACAAGTAGTCCTTGGCGTACAATCACAATGGAGACCAGAGTTTATGTTGTTAAGTGAGAAATTTGTTCAGTAAGTTTTATCTCATATTCCGACTTTTCTTTCCCCGTTTCTTAAGTGAATCGCTGCCGCTGTTAAATTAGTCCCACCATTCTGAAGTGAATTGGGCTTTCTCAATTGCTACTCGTCGCAAAATATGGTCATATGACCCCATAACAAAACTCACTTCACAAAGGTTTCATTTAGCAACAGACGTTTTGGGCTCCCAAGCTCCTTTTTCGGCTGTGATGGCCTCCTGCAATCCTCTGCCAGTGAAAACGGAGCTCGAGAGGGCCGCGTACAGCCCTCACTAGCTCCGTTTCTGGCTGCGATGGCCTCCTGCAGCCTTCTGCCAGTGAAAATGGAGTTCGGGTAGGCCGCACACATTCCCCGTGTCCCATTTTCAGCTATAACAACCTCCTGCAGCCCTCCTTGAACTTCCTTTTCACTGGCAGAGGGACTGCAAGCCATTCCTTCGCTATTTCCAGGGCGGTCCCGTGGGCCAGATCTAAGCACCCTGCGGGCTGCATCCGGCCCACAGGCCTTGAGTTTGACCCAGGGGTGAAATACTCCCGGTTCAGACCGGATCGGGCAATCCGGTAGCAATTGTGGCAGGTGGTTCGAAGAACCGATAGCAGTGGTGGCGTGACGTTCCACCTACCCATCCAGGTGTTGTTACTTCCTGGTTTTAACCAGGAAGTAATGTGTTTTTTACGCGCCCATCCGAACCGGTAAGGAAGGTAAGTAGATTTCACCTCTGGTTTGACCCCCTCTGAAATAATAAAAGCACTCAAAGCAAACCTCAACATTACAAAATATTGTAAACTGTGTAAAAATACTGGCGCTCATTAAGCTAATTTGTCAGCTGTCCCAGAACTGCATGCTGTGTGTCTGTCTTTCTCTCTCTCTCTGTGTTGGTTCTGCCCAGCGATAAACTTTCTTTCCAATCAGCCTCCATTTAATTTCCAACCCCCTGATCTTTCGTAGTTGCGTGTGCTTTAAAGTTAACTTGCAGAACATTAGAAATGTTTGCAGATTGGCTGTTGTGACTCCTAATAATCTGACCCCTTTTTGTCTGTTAGGGCCACCCCAGAGGACAGTGTCTCCCAAGCAAGAACACGAAGATCGGAAACACGAAAAGGTGACAGACAAAGGAAGCGAGAGTGGGACGTCTTGCAACGAATTGTCCACCTCCAGTTGCGAGAGCCATTCCGAAGCCAGCACCCCTCAAGAAAATGCCACAAGCGCTCAGCAGCCTGCGAGCCACGAGTCCAACACCCTGACGTTGGATCGCCCATCGAAGAAAGCTCCGGTTCAGAAAATGCCCCCACCGGACAAACGTCGAAACAGTGAACTTTTCCAGACTCTGATGAGTAAGTCCAGAGAAATAAACCTCTCCAAGAAGAAGGTCTCCGAGAAGCTCAACGTTGAGGAAGAGATGAAAAAATGCATTCAGGATTTTAAAAATATTCACATCCCCGACGATTTTCCGGAAAGAAAACGTCCGTGGCAATCTGAACTGTTGCAAAAATATGGGCTATAGTTTTTCGATAGTGAATCTCATGTCCCTGGTGATTTAAGTGTCTATTCCGTTGCCGGTTACTTGTGGTTCTACTCCTTGGAGTTCTGCGGCTTCTTTCTTCTTTCTGTGAACTGAATGTTGGATAGGACATGGGTTGACTGTTTTTTTCCCCGTTTCTTTTCTTTTTTAAAGGATACAATTAATGAAAACAAAACCTAGATTGTTTTGTAATAGTTAGCAAGGCATTTGGGGTTTAAGCCTTCTCATCAGTGGTGGGTTTCAATTTTTTTTTACTACCGGTTCTGTGGGTGTGGCTTGGTGGGCATGGCATGACTTGGTGGGCGTGGCTTGGTGGGCGTGGCAGGGGAAGGATACTGTAAAATCTCTATTGCCTCCCCACTCCAGGCCAAGGTTACTGCAAAATCCCCATTTCCTCCCAATCAGCTGGGACTTGGGAGGCATAGAATAGATGGGGGTGGGGCCAGTCAGAATTTTTACTACCGGTTCTCCGAACTATTAAAAATTTCCATTACCGGTTCTCCGAACTACTCAAAATTTCTGCTACCGGTTCTCCAGAACCGGCTGAAACCCACCTGTGCTTGTCATCCATGGAATAAATATATCATCTGGTTGCGCACCATTTTATATACATAATAGCAGTGGTATAAAGTTCCACAGCATAAAAGGATGGGTCTAAGGCAGGGGTGGGGAACAATGTCCCTTTTATGACTTGTGGACTTCAACTCCCAGAATTCCCGAGCAAGCTGGCTCTGGAATTGTGGGAGTTGAAGTCCAACAGTCATAAAAGCTCCATTGTTTCCCATCTCTGCCTTAGAACCTGAGTCTTATGTATTAAAATGGCGGCCTCAGGAATTCTGGGAGTTGAAGTCCAGAAGTCATAAAGGGCCCATTGTTCCCCACCTCTGCCTTAGAACATGAGTCTCACGAATTAAAATGGAGGCCTCAGGAATTCTGGGAGTTGAAGTCCACAAGTCATAAAGGGGCCATAGTTCCCCACCTCTGCCTTAGAACCTTTCATATTAAAATGGCGGCCTCAGGAATTCTGGGAGTTGAAGTCCACAAGTCATAGAGGTGACCATGGTTCTCCATCTCTGGTCTAAAGATACGGGATAGAATTTGGTGCAAACGCATTTTTAAAAGTTAGCACAATGAAGGAAGCTTCCATTTTGCCTGAGCACAATAGGGACAAGTAGCTTATACGAAGGAACAAAAGGTTGTGTGCTGCTGGGATAAATATTTTGTTCGTTGCCAAGATTATAACTGTAAAATCCCTTTGGAATTGAACCTCATGAGGATTTGTGTGTGTGGCTGTGTGTTTTTCTTTTTGTAAGGAGGATGTAAATATGCCTTATATTGTTAAACGATCACACCAACCTTCACCTAATCAATGTTTGCCAGGATTATTTCTGTGAAATGCAAAAAAAATTATCAGCGGATTGTGAAACTGGTTTGACGATCTCAAAAATCTTCTGTTTTCATGTTAATCAGCGATGTTGGAAAAATAAAAATAAACATGCTCTTAATGCATTGATTTAAAGGGGCCTACTGTTAAACCTTCCTGATTGATTGATTGATTGCTGTTTGAACCTTCAAGTGCATTTTAAGGTTTTACTCGGGGTCCTCATGATTCATCTATTTTGCTACCATATTGTAAATAACATGTTACAGACAAAATGAACATTGCATTCAGTTTTGGTCGCAACGATGTAAAAAAGATGAGGAGAGTCTAGGAAGAGTGCAGAGAAGAGTAACAAAGAGGATTAGGGGGCTGGAGGAGAAAACATACGAAGAACGGTTGCAGGAACTGGGTATGTCCAGTTTCATGAAAAGAAGGACTAGGGGAGACATGATAGCAGTCTTCCAATATCACAGGGGTTGCCACAAAGAAGAGGGAGTCAAACTATTCTCTGAGGATAGAACAAGAAGCAATGGGTAGAAACTCATCAAGGAGAGAAGCAACTTAGAACTAAGGAGAAATTTCCTGACAGTTAGAACAATTAATCAGTGGAACAACTTGCCTGCAGAAGTTGTGAATGCTCCAACACTGGACGTTTTTAAGAAGATGTTGGATAACCATTTGTCTGAAGTGGGGTAGGGTTTCCTCCCTAAGCAGGGGGTTGGACTAGAAGATCTCCAAGGTCCCTTCCAATTCTATTCTATTCTATTCTATTCTATTCTATTCTACTCTACTCTACTCTACTCTACTCTACTCTACTCTACTCTACTCTACTCTACTCTACTCTACTCTACTCTACTCTATTTTGTAATGTTCCATAATGTTCCCTTCCAACTCTGTTATTTTATTTCTATTCTATTTCTCCGAATAATGCTTGGGTCATGCGTTTGAGTTTTAATTAAAATGCTCAAAATAAATTCAACAAGTTAGAATCCGACAACATTCAGGATAATTGTGTTAAAATCTCACCAGGAGCGCACAATTCTTATCCGGCAAAAAAAAAATAGCATTTCTGAGAATTGAAAGTAAATTAGTGTAAGATAGTAAATTATTCCTAATAAGATACAGCCATCAACATACATCTCCCCAACATATGAATAATAATACACCAGGGTGACACAAAACAATCTAGAAAATCAGGTTTTTGTTATAAATTAAGAATTTGCAGAGACAAGTGAAATATTGCTGTCTATTGAGGGTTTTTTTTAAAAAAATATACAGACAGTTTGTTTTCTTAATTCGACTGTTTCATGCCTTTGTTTGCCATGCTGTTGTATCATCAATAATTTAATTCAGCAGATCGTACTTGGAAGAATTCCTTGGTGACACGAGAGCGGAAATATTTACAAGTATTGAGATTTTGTAGCCTGCCTTATTTTGTGAGTTGAACCTATATGTTTAGAAACACACTTTTGCAATTTTGACCAATAATCATTGCCCAGTGGTGGGATTCAGCCGGTTCCGGGCCGGTTCGGGCAAACTGGTAGTTAAATTGCTGGCTGGCCCCGCCCCTTCCTGCCCCACCCATTCCAGGAGTCCCCACGTGCCCCATTTTGGCTCCCGGGTAAATGCAGGGAGGCCTTCTAGGCCCAAAATGGGGCACAAGGGGGCACAGCCCCCCATGGCCCATTTTTGCTCCCAGGAGGCTTCAGGGAGGCCTACTAGGCCCAAAACGGGGCATGGGGACATGTGGTGCAACCCCCCCACAGCCCGTTTTTGCTCCCAGTGGGTGCAGGGAGACCTAGGCCCAAAACAGGGCACGGGGTGGGCGGGGGCTGGCGTGTGTAACCTTGAGGCAAAAATCACTTAACCCATGTCTCAATTAGCAACGGAAATTTTGGGCTCCATTGAGGTCATAAGTCAAGCAGGACTGTATTGCCACGGAAACGATTTTTTAGCAGGACCTAAAACATTTTTTGGATGACCTTCTGTGTTTAAGGCGAACGGCTGCAATTATTTCTCTAATCGTGGCTCAGACGGTCTTTGGAAATGCAGCATAATATCGGCGGAGCGCCTTTCTCCGCATTAAAGGGAGCAAAAAAAGAGAGCACACAACACACAACCGAGGAAGAAATAGCAGATGTGAAACATACAAACGCGGTGGGGAAAACAAATAGAAATGTAGTTTGGGGCTTCCGTTAATTCCCTGCCATTTCTTTTCTCCTAGTTGAATTTTCTGCCTTGTTTTTATTTCCCAGTTTTGGGCTTCCTCTCACTGGAGGCTTGCCAAGTTGGCCGGAAGATTTTAGCGCCAAAGCCGATCTTAATCCTTTCTTGGCTGATTTACAGTATCTATTAATAAAAAGCTGCCCAGCTTGACTTTTCTTGCTTATATAAATGGTGTACGCTTTTCTCCAGCAGAGAAACGAGGGGATAAATGCTATTTGCAAAGACGTCGTACGCTGCAAACGCACGAGAGTTGTATTTTCCAAAACAGAAATGTCACAAGGACGAGAAAACAGGGAAAAAGGGATTTTGAAAGAAAATAGCATCAGGGAAAACAAAAGGGGTTGGGACAAAATATCATGTTATTCCATGAGGGAGACAATCAGGGGTGAAATGCTCTCGGTTCGGCCCGGTTCGGCTGAGCCGGTAGCGATGACGGCCAGTGGTTCGGAGAACTGGTAGCGATGGCAGCTTGAGGCTCCACCTACCCGCCCGGTCATCATTACTTCCTGGTTTTAACCAGGAAGTAACCTGTTTTTTACCTTCTGCGCATGTACAGAAGGGTTTCTGCATGCGCAGAGGGTCAGTGCTTGCACTTCCGAACCGATAGGGAAACTAAGTAGATTTCACTCCTGAATCAAAGGGATGCAACTCTTGTCTCTTCCTGGTTAAAACCAGGAAGTAATGACACCCAGGTGGTGATTGCTACCAGATTGCCGAACCACAGGAAAAAATCACTACCGATCTGGGAGCATTTCACCCCTGTTCTGCCTCTGTCCAATGTAGGATTTTCTTTTTTTAAAAAAATGTTCTTTCCCTGATAGAAGTATGGGATAGGACCAGAGGTCGGGTTTCACATAATTTTACCACCGGCTCATCGCACATGCGCCCAGCCTTCTGCACATATGCTTTCCTCATTCACGCGGCTTGCACGCATGCATGTGGCTTAGAAAACATGGCTAAATAGGGTGGCATAGCTCTGGGGCAGGTGGGCAGATGGGTGGGTAGGCATGCTCACCCCCACCCATAGGTCGCCACTACCGGTTTGCCCAGCTGAATACCACCACTGGGTAGGACATAAAGAATGGATTGCAGGGATATATTTTGGAGGAAATTTCTTGCAGACAGTTTCCCCAATAAACCCTTCACAGAATCAAGACCACGTGATATGTTAAATGCCATTTTATAATGCCTTGGTAAGGCCACACTTGGAATATTGCATCCAGTTTTGGTTGCTACGATGTAAAAAAAAAAGATATTGAGACTCTAGAAAGAGTGCAGAGAAGAGCAACAAAGATGATTAGGGGACTGGAGGCTAAAACATATAAAGAACGGTTGCAGGAATTGGGTAGGTCTAGTTTAATGAAAAGAAGGACTAGGGGTGACATGATAGCAGTGTTCCAATATCTCAGGGGCTGCCCCAAAGAAGAGGGAGTCAAGCTATTCTTCAAAGCACTGTTGTGGTCCACCAGCAGCCTGTGGAGCTGGCAGCGGAGTCGGACAGCGATGAGGCTGAGGAAGAACATGGGCCAGTTCTGGAGGCTGGGGAAGGCCTGGATGAGGGTTCTGCGTCGGAGGCAGAGATGGGGCCAGGGCCATCAGGGAGTGATGTGCGGACTCTGGAGCCTCCAGAGGCTGACAGTAGAGAGGCAGAGGAACAGGAGGAGCCTGTTCCTAGTGCACGCATGAAAAGAGCTGCCAGAAGGCAAGAGCAGCTAAAGCAGAGAGGACGACTTGGAAGTAAGGCCAAGAGATGATTGGCCCCTCCCATAAGGCTTAAAAGACCAGCAAAGGCTCTTGGCCTCTTTGTCGGAAAACAACCGCTGAGAGAATTGCTTCTTGTTTGGCTGTAGTTATTTCTTCTGTTCCTGAACTGTTGCCAAGAAAAGCCTTTGGCAGTTTGCCTAATTATCCCAAGGTCAGAGATAAACTGAAGAATGGTGTTTTAAGGACTTTGCTTTCATTTCATTTAGAATACGCTGAGAATGAGTTCATTCTCAGCTGTTTTAATAAAATCTGTTTGTTTTTTTGGAACTGTTTTGCATTTAATATCAACTACATGGGCCTGGGTCACGACAAGCACCTGAAGGCAGGACAAGAAGCAATAAGGATGGAAACTCATCATGGAGAGAAGCAACTAAGGGGAATTTTCCTGACAGGGAGAGCAATCAACCAGTGGAACAGACGTTGCCTTCAGAAGTTGTGAATTCTCCAACACTGGAAGTTTTCAAGAAGAGATTGGATTACCATTTGTCCCAAATGGAATAGAGTTTCCTGCCTGAGCAAAGGATTGGACTAGGAGACCTCCAACAGGAAGTCCCTTTCCTTCCTGTTGATTTCATCAGTCTTCAGAATGGATCAAAGGAGTGCCTTTTCCTTGGTATGGTGTCCTCAGAGGCTCCTACTGTGACTCACGCAGCCTAACACAATTGGGATCCTGTAACAAAGTCACAGCATTGGGGTCAGTCAGTCACACAATGCTCAAGGACATTTTGGCAGTGGTGAAATTTAATTTTTTTTTTACTACTGGTTCTGTGGGTGTGGCTTGGTGGGCATGGCGGGGAAGGATACTGTAAAATCTCCATTCCCACCCGACTCCAAGGGAAGGATACTGCAAAATCCCCATTCCTTCCCCACTCCAAGTTTAAGTTTAAGTTTTATTAGATTTATATACCGCCCTTCTCCTTGCGGACTCAGGGCGGTGAACAGCCAAATTAAAAAGCAAATACACAAAAGTTAAAATTTCATAAAAAGAACAAATATAAATAACCGTAGATTAAAACAAATTAATTTAAAAAGATAATAAAACTCTAAAAATAATAAAATATTTGACAGGAATCAGGGGGAAGGATAATGCAAAATCTCCATTCCCACCCCACTCCAGGGGAAGGACATTGCAAAATCCCCATTCCCTCCCCACTCCTGGGGGAAGGATAATGCCAAATCTCCATTCCCACCCCACTCTGGGGCCAGCCAGAGGTGGTATTTGCCAGTTCTCCGAACTACTCAAAATTTCCACTACCGGTTCTCTGAACTACTCAACATTTCCACTACTGGTTCTCCAGAATCTGCTGGATTTCACCCCTGCATTATGGTAAGTGAGACGATCTTTCACCTGTTATTTTTCCTGCAATAGAAGATACTGTGGGAACAGTTACCGTTATCCTTTTCCCCATGAAATAATTAATTATGTTTAGGATTCAGATAACAACTTTAGCAAAGATCTACCCGGTAAGTGCTTCCTGGAATAATCAGAATGCAAAAATGAAAATGGCCCCATTGCTGGGAAAAAATGCAAAACCATTTATCCGATAATAGACCACAGGATCTCTTTTTCAGCAGCTCGATGAAGAAGCTAAATTATATTTCTGGGCGAGATAATGCGGCTCGTTTCCATTACTCATCCTCTAAACTTGAAGTGTGTTCAGAAAAACACGAGATCTTTTGTTCTCACCATTTAAAGAGATGATTGCAGTTCTTTGGTAATTACCCAAGTAATGACCGGATGGGTTCTTAGATGCTGCCTGAATTTGGTGGCTCTCTTCCACATGTTTCATGATCAGGCTAGGCAACATCATCAGGGCAAGAGAGAGTGAGGTGTCTTGGCTATTTATATATATAAAAGCTTGCCCTGTCAAAACTATCAGGAGCTTGTCCTATCATCCATGATGGTATGGTAGCTTCTTCCTACATGCTATTATCAGTGTCAGGATTCCAAATAATACGTCCATAGCAAACAGAACTCCAAGGCTTCTCAAAGAATAGTTTTATTTGGATATAAACATATTGGCACAGGCTGGTGAAAACCGACTCTGAATGTTCCTATGGTTTTCACCTACCGTATTTTTCAGAGTATAAGATGCACCTTTTTCCCCCAAAAAAAGAGGGTGAAAATCTGGGTGCGTCTTTTACTCCGAATGTAGCCCTGCCCGGCTTCTCAAATGGAAGTTTCAGAGGCTGAAAAAAGCATCAGAAACGAAGCTTCAGAAAAAAAGCCCCCAAACAGAGCTTCAGAAAAAAGCCTCCAAACAGAGCTTCAGAAAAAAAGCCTCCAAACAGAGCTTCAGTAAAAAGCCTCCAAACAGAGCTTCAGAAAAAAGCCTCCAAACAAAGCTTCAGAAAAAAGCCTCCAAACAGAGCAAAAAGCCTCCAAACAGAGCTTCAGAAAAGAAGCCCCCAAACAGAGCTTCAGAAAAAAAGCCTCCAAATAGAGCTTCAGAAAAGAAGCCCCCAAACAGAGCTTCAGAGGCTTTTTTTCTGAAGCTCTGTTTTGGAGTCTTTCAGAGGCAGAAAAAAAAGTTTTTTCTGAAATGGAATTTCAGAAGTTTCAAGGTAGAAAAAAAAAAAGAGCAAGGCACAGAGCTCACAACCAAGGAACCTGTTGTTAAAATTCACCTCTGGGAACAGCTGATTGGGGGTATTCCGGGAGGCTGATCCACCTGCTTTTTTCTTATTTTCCTCCCCCAAAAACTAAGGTGCATCTTATACTCCAAAAAATACAGTAATTAAAAGTAAAAGTTTCTCCTCCTTTTCCAAACAATCAGTCACATGGTCCAATCAGGGTGCCATCCGGTTGCTGGGTAACTTCACTCCTCCTCTATCCGACCGTCTGTGAAAATGAGACGGTCATTTTCCCAGGAGAAAGGTCATTTTGGTTCCCAGGAGAAAGTATTTTGTTTTGGCTAAAAAACAAAACAAAACAACTCCAGCTATCTCAATTCCCCGCTCTCTATCCCTCAGCTCCAGTGTGGCCACACTGAAGCCTCAAAATGGCGCCAGTCAGATCAGCTTCAGGATTGACAACCAGGTCACCAATCTTTCCCGCAGAAGGAAGATAAATAGAAGAGTTAGGGGCGACGAAATGCAGTTCAGGCAGATACTTATTTAAACCTCGGTTTTATTCAACGATTCTAGCTGCAGTCCGTTAACACGGGACCTCAAGGCTCAAGAGGAAACAAATGTACGGGGAATACCAAAATGTAAGAGCTTACGTTCTGTGACCCACAGCTGTTTTACACAAGAGGTTACAAGAGGAAAAACGTCAAAGCGCATGCTGGGTGCATGTGTGGACATTTGCAAACTGGTAGGGAAGGTAAGTGAATTCCACCCCTGCCTCCTCTGAACTCGTGAGGTCCGGGACCTGATCCACGACTCTCTTTTTTCCCATTCCATTTGCTAAATCCAGATCCCAGATGTAAAATTCAACTGGCGTACGGCAAAAACAAAAAAATCAATCAACAGGCCTCTCCAGATGTTATTAAGGCTACTAATCTACAATTCTCAGCAGCCCTCATGACGGGCCTGTTTATAGCTAATAACATCTGGTCTTCATCTCTCAATGTTTGCACAATGTCAGGATTTGACGGCCGACTTGAAGTCTCCCCCGTTAATGAGTTGATATTTGTAGAAGGCGTTCTTTGACAGCCTCAAGATGGAAAATCTCTGTGACAAACAGGCCAAGGTACTCTTAATAACTCTTCAAAGAGCAAACCTCGTTTCTTGTCTTTTCCGACAAGGTAGCCTATTTGAATATGACATTCAACCTTTTATCAGGAAAGTCAGGTGGCCTGCTTCGATGTAATTTGCGGAGATGCCCCTCACCCAAGTAAGGGATGTAACAGTTGAAATGCCAGGTGACAGTTTTCATGATAAGAAATATTCTTCTTCTGCAGATTTTTTGCACGCAGACAGCTAAATCCCTGGATAATTTCCAGAGATGTGAGTAAATTGCCTTTCCTGGCTATTGTTAAATATTCCTCAATTTACATACCATATTTTTTGGACTACAAGACGCACCGGAGTATAAGACGCGCCAAGATTTTGAAGAGGAAAACAAAACAAAAAAAAGTTTTTGCCCTCCCCAGTTCCCAGGAGCAGGCCTCCCAAATCCTCTGCGCATCCTGTTTTTGTGAAAAACGAGCCCGTTTTGGACAAAAATGGAACATGCAGGGTGGGGATTCAGAAGGCCAAAAAGGACTGTATCGGTGTATAAGATGCACCAACATTTCCACTGTCTTTTAGGGTGCGAAAAAGTGTGTCTTATACTCCGAAAAGTATGGTACATACTAACTGCTTTGATTGAAGAAAAAAAACTGCAGTTACTTTTATTACTACTTGGAAACCCTTCTGGACTTTGTGCTCGAGGTGGGGGAAAAAATGAAACGTTGATTTTGGATTTTACTGATCAGATAGGTTTGTTGTTATAGAAATGGCTAGTTTGTATTATTATGTAAAAGTAAAAAGTTGAGGTTTGATGTTATTATCTTTCTCTACTGCACCAAAGGGAGTCGGAAGTCAATGACTCTTTCTTTCTTTCTTCCTTCCTTCCTTCCTTCCTTCCTTCCTTCCTTCCTTCCTTCCTTCCTTCCTTCCTTCCTTCCTTCCTTCCTTCCTTCCTTCCTTCCTTCCTTTCTTTCTCATCAAAGAGAGAAGCAACTTAGAACTAAGGAGAAATTTCCTGACAGTTAGAACAATTAATCAGGGGAACAACTTGCCTCCAGAAGTTGTGAATGCTCCAACACTGGAAGTTTTTAAGAAGATGTTGGATAACCATTTGTCTGAAGTGGTGTAGGGTTTCCTGCCTGGGCAGGGGGTTGGACTAGAAGACCTCCAAGGTCCCTTCCAACTCAACTCAACTCTTCTCTTCTCTTCTCTTCTCTTCTCTTCTCTTCTCTTCTCTTCTCTTCTCTTCTCTTCTCTTCTCTTCTCTTCTCTTCTCTTCTCTTCTCTTCTCTTCTCTTCTCTTCTCTTCTCCTCCTCATTCTATTCTATTCTATTCTATTCTATTCTATTCTATTCTATTCTATTCTATTCTATTCTACTCTACTCTACTCTACTCTACTCTACTCTACTCTACTCTACTCTACTCTATTCTTCATTCCATTATTCTATTCTATTCTATTCTATTCTATTCTATTCTATTCTATTCTATTCTATTCTATTCTATTCTATTCTATTCTATTCTATTCTATTCTATTCTATTCTATTCTATTCTATTCTAATTTGTAATGTTCCATAATGTTGAGGTCCACAAAGCATTGGAGAAGAAGATTTCAGGGGAGAGAAAGAGAGAGAGAGAAGGAGGGAGGGATAGGGAGAGGGAGAGGGAGAGAGAGCAGCAGTTAGAAATGGGCAACAGATCAAGATTTATTCATAAAGGCAGGGGGATAATTTAAGATGAAGTCAGGAGAACAATGCCAGTAGAGAAATTTCCTTTCCGATGGTTTTCATATGCACAATTAAGAGAAAGATTTAATTGCTGATAAAAGGACAATGGGGCTTGAGCAATATAAGAATGAATTATGTACAAATGATGAACATTTAAGAGCCCCCAAAGAGACAATTTGCCTTCCATTTCATATTCTTTCACCTCCTGTGCTTAGGATCTTGAGTCATCCCTGTCTAAAGATCCAGACAAGGTAAGTAGAATCGTGTTTAGTAAGACAAGCTTTGATATAATCCAATGGGATTTTCTACAGGACTTTACAGGTCATAATCAGATTGTTGGGATGAAAACAGTTCATTGGCTGCCAGAATAAATATAATTTATGCAATGACTTTTCCTGCCAACAGTGTGAAATTCAGCTGGTTCGAACCAGTTCGGGTGGAAATTTTGAGTAATTCGGAGAACCGACAAATACCATCTCTGGCTGGCCCCGCCCTCCCAACCCCGCCGTTCCCAGGCCCATATTCCCTTGTTTTTTAGCTCCTCTGATTCGCGCGGCAAAGCGGATTGCCACGCCTCAGCTGAGTTTAATAACAGCTCAGCTCACCAGCGCTGTCACCGAGGGCGGTCTTTGAGTGCTGCGCACGCATGCAAAGTGTGAGTTAGGCGTGAGTGCGAGCAAAACGCTCTCTCATACATCTAGTAGGAAAAGATTTGGAAAAACACCACTGAGTATGACCACTATATCCCAAACCAGCTTTATCTTCAAGGGGCAGGTCCATTGGCTGATGCGCCAGTTGCGTCCCTTTCTGGACCGAGACACCCTGAGCACGGTCTCTCCTGCCCTCGTCACATCCCCGATTGGACTACTGTAACACTTTCTACTTGGGGCTCCCCTTGAAGAGCACTCGGAGGCTCCCGCTGGTCCAGAATGTGGCCGGGCGGTTGATTATGGGTGAGACTCAATGCACCCATGTGACACCTCTCCTGCGCGAGCTGCACTGGCTCCTAATGGTCTTCCGGGTGCAATTCAAAGTGCTGGTCATCACCTTTAAAGCGCTCCATGACTTAGGGCCCGGATATCTACAGGACCGCCTTCTGCCATCAATGGCCTCCCACCGACCAAAACGCTCCCACAGAGAGTGGCTCCTCAGGGTGCCATCAGCTAAGCAATGTAGGCTGGCGACCTCCAGGGGGAGAGCCTTCTCTGTGGGGACACCCGCCCTCTGGAATGATCTACCCCTGAGATACACACGATTCCCGATCTCCGTGCTTTCCGCCGGGCTCTCAAGACTCTGTTATTTCACCAGGCGGGCCTGGCTGACTAAATAAAATTTGGATGGGGTAGTTTTAAAATTATGGGGTTTTAAGACCAAGAAAGCCAAGATTTGTTATTTTAAACGGGTTTTAAATTTTGTATGATTTATTGTCTTTTATTATGGCTGTACACTGCCCTGAGTCCTTCGGGAGAAGGGCGGTATATAAAGCTAAATAATAATAATAATAATAATAATAATAATAATAATAATAATAATAATAATAATAATAATAATAATAATAATAATATAGAATGCATTGCAGTAGTCTAATTGTGTGATCCGGGCATGTCATCAGAATTTGATCGAATTCATTGAGAATTACACCAGAGTATGAAATAGAATTCAGGGCTCTTATTTGAAACATTCGCTTGTTATTTTTCAGCTTTCCTTCAAGGAATTAATCTGCTTTTGGGGGGGATGTTTTTTTTTTCAATATGTCAAACTAAATGGATCGTTAGTTTGCTCGTGCCTCATTTACCGTATAATCTTATTTTGGTCCCAGTCTTCCCCGAACATTAATGGATATAGATGCGTTGTTTTTAACTCTGGAATAACAGCTTCCGTTTAATGAGGGTGTAATATCTTCATAATGGCTGGATGGTAGACCGAATACGCTCATTATTTCACAGAGGTACGAGAAGTCTGGGGTTGCCTCTGCAGTGGCTGGACAATTTGTCCCAAGAAGTTTGTCCCAAAGGTGCTTTTTCAGGAGGTGATTGGACGTCCTTGTTTTTTTTTTCTTTGAAGATGTTTTGCTTCTCATTCAAGAAGCTTCTTCAGCTCTGACAGGATAGGGGAGAACGGAAGGATTAACATTCCTTGCAGACAGCTGGTCATTTGCATCTTTTTAGAGAGTTGTTGAGGCCACTTGGAAGTTAGATAAACTTCCAAGTGGCCTCAACCTCACCTGTATGGTGCTCCTGATTCCTGTAGTCTGCATTTTTTTTCCTCTGGAGATTCATTCCTACTCCGATACCATTCAAAGGGTCTTCATCCAAAATTGTATAACTAAATGCCTGTAGATTCTCCATCATCCATGGTTGTCCCAAAGGCGCTTTTTCAGGAAGCAATCGGACTTTCTTGTTTTGGGTTTTGTTTTGTTTTTTGTTTTTTTGAAGATGTTTTGCTTCTCATCCAAGAAGCTTCCTCAGCTCTGACTGGATGGCGGGGAATGGAAGGATTGATGCTCCTTGCAGACAGCTGTCAACTTGCAAAGTTTTCAAGTTGCCATGAGCAGGAGGGAGGGAGAACTGATGAAGCGGATTGATTTCCCTAACTGAAACTACATTCCACAGATGCTTTTTTTTACCTCGATCTGTAGGAGAGTTTTGGGTTTCACAGCCAGCCAAAGTGGTTAATTGGAGAATGTGATTTATGACATGGCCAGGGAGGAGAGGAGAGACAGGGTAAATCTACATGGGATTAGTTCTAACTGCATCCGAATATTGCTGAAATGGTGCTCCTAATAAATGACTGTATTTCTTTTGAAGTTTGGCTCGTGGCTCATGAATTAATTAGGGCATCTTTCGGAAACTTCACAACAGCTGGTCATTTGCATTCTTTTAGAGGGTCCTTGAGGCCACTTGAAGGTTTATGTGTGTCCTCAGGGTCACGTGAGTGGTGTCCCTTGTTCCTGTAGTCTGCAATTTTTTTCCCTCTGGAAATCCATTCCTACTCCCACATCATTCAAAGGGTCTTCGTCCGAAATTGTATAACTAAAAATCTGTAGAGATTCTCTGTCATCCAACTCATGGTTGTCCCAATTATGGGGTTTTTCAGGAAGCAACTGGACTTTCTGGTTTTTTCTTTGAAGCAAATGACCAGATGTCTGCAAGGAATATCAATCCTTGTGCATATTTTGGATTGGACCTTGGCTAAACTCTTGCTTCATGGATTATTTTTTGCTACTGAACCAAACTGAGGAGAAACTCTCTCTCTTGCTGACTGTGAGTGAAAACTGACTTGGCAGGCGTTTCGCAGTTTACTGCCAAAACTCTTATCTTTCTAATCTGATTGCTTAATAAAATATTGGCAGGCGTGCCTGGTTGTGTGTTTGCCTGTGTGGGGAAGGGGGACAGAACATAATGACTGGCTGGGTAGGCATGGCTAGGGGGTCATGTGACTGGCTAGGGGGAAGTGAGTGGCATCGAGATGGCCATGCCTACCCAGGTTTTGTGGCTCCTGGTGAGTTTTTTTTTCCTGTGGGAAACAGGTCCAAATGGCATGTTGACATAAATGTAAAGGTGCATCTTTTAAGTCATTTTGCTCCTTCATACAAATGTTGCTTCTAATGATCTCAGACTTGTGCACCTTACCAATGAGTGAGAATTAATGAGAGCCATTATCCACATGGGGAACAAAGATTAATGAGACAGCCCTTTCATGCCCAGCAAATTTACCAGTCGCCTCTTCATTTTGGGGATCGGGAGGGAGAAAATACATTCATCATTTTCACGAAAACCAGGTGACTGCTGGCGTCCACTTTCAGTCTTCAGCATTAAACACGATCCTGGCATACAGGCTGGACAAGAGTGATAGATTTGGCCAAGGCAAGCTGGAGGATTTCATGCAAAGAACATTTGGGACCTGGAAGTCCCAACGGTGCTTCTTTTTCAAGAGTTTTTTCTTCCTGGTTTTTCCTTTGAAGACGTTTTGCTCCTCATCCAAGAAGCTTCTGGCTCTGTCCGGTTCGGGCAGTGACTGCAGTAGGCTCCGCCCACCCACTCAGATGTAATGCCGTCCTATTTTGCCATGATTTGGAGGCCATCTGCATGCACGGAAGGCCGGGCATGCATGGAATGTATGCGCTCACATTTGCAAACCAGTAGGGAAGGTAAGTGAATCCCATCTCTGGTTGAAACGATCTGTGTTGTAGACTGGAGATAGATGATGTCATATCCCTTCCCCTCTGTTGAGAGAGGGCTGTTCGATTTTGACATGTTAGGGAATGGCTATTGCCTAACTGGTTGGGTTGGCAATATATATATATAAACCGTCAATGCATGTTTGCAGTCAAAATGTAATGTATCGCTTTAAGACTGTAGTGCTGTATTGCATCATACTGTATTCTGATTGGCTAGCTCTGTAGCCAATGTACTTAAGAGGAAGCTTGAAAATAATCATGGCTTATTTTTCTTATTACATTATTATTGCTACCTCTGCTCCTCTCTGCCTGTTCTCTCTGCATGATCACTGCTTGATCATTGCTACTTGTTGTTTTCTACTGTTTTACTCATTGTTTTACTGCTGTACTTGTTCCTGTTTGCAACTCCAAAAAGAACTTTTTTATTGCATATGACTACAACAACTGGTAAGAAGACTTTGTTCTTGGAATGTCCCTGGATTGACAATTTAACTATCTTTATCTGTGTATGACCTGGATTGTTTATTGGACTTTGCTTTACTTTTTCCTAAAAGTAAAAGACTATCACAACTCAGCGTGTCTGTGTATTGACAGTGCTTATTTACAATCACCCTCAGCCATTTCTCATGTGCACACCCTTGCTACTCAAGGGTTACTCGACACATATTCCTTAACAACATAGATGACGTCTTAGATCCCCTTTTTGAAACTGTCGGTCCTCTCTGTCCAAAACTAGAAACTCTGGTTGCCTCTTGAAAAAGCACCTTTGGGATAACCATGATCTAAAGGACTGAGAATTGCTGTTGGTCCTGGAAAGCTCTTTTGAAAGTCCTTTGCCAATGGGAATGCTGTTTCCAGGGCTTCCAGTTGGCAGCTGCTCCTCCAACTTCCAGAGCTAGATGGACATGCATTAAGTTAAGATCATCCATCTGACTTCCTATGAGCGAGTTCATCTTCGCCTAGACCTAGGTCCAGGATATTTGTCAGACCCCCTGCAGCCAGCGACAATCCCCAATCCCCCGGTGTGTTCCCAGAGACAAGGCCTCCTCAGGGTGCCGTCGGCCAGACAGGGTCGGCTGATGAAACCCACGGGGAGAGCTTTCTCTGTGGGCGCACCCACCCTCTGGAACCAACTTCCTTTGGAGTCCCAGATGGCCCTTGACCTTCGCTTGTCCCACCGCGATTTGAAGACCTGGTCTTCAACAGTCTCTGAGGCACGAATCACGATGAGCAAATCTTCCGAAAGAAAGACGAACGGCTGTCTCCTACAACCATCATTCCTCTTTTGCTTCTATTTATTCCCCAGCCAGGGAGGGGCCGTTTAGCATCCATGTGTGCCTTTCTTTCCCGAGTCGGCCCCTGTTCCTCAGTTGTTCTCCTCTCCTGACAGCTCTGCATCTGGAACAGGCCCCAGCTGTTCTTCTTCCCCACTTATCTCCCACTCTGAAGGCAGCTGGGAAATGTTGGGACGGTCCTGGCTCTATCTCTGCTTCCGACGCAGAGCATCCATCAGAGCCTTCCCCAGGTTCCAGGAGCGGCCCAAGTTCCTCCCCCAACCTCCTCATTGTCCATTGTCCGCTGGCAGCTGGCAGGCCACACCACTGCTGTTGTTTGACCGACAGCTATTGGAGCAACAGTTTCTTTTTCCCCAGGAGGATCGACAAAGAGAGTTTTCTAATTGCTCATCAGTAAGAGAGAGACATTATCTGCTGATTGCCTAAAAGCCATCTCATCTGTCCGAGGGAGCATTTGCGAAGAAGATGCTATCAAGTGGCTCTTTAATTAGGTTGTTGTAAAGGAAGCTGGTTCTCTTCCAGCAAACGGAAATGAAGATTCTCTAGCAAAATGGCTAACCTGTTTCCTTCCAAGTGAGCCTTCGGAAAGCAACGGGTGTCTGTCGTCTGTCTGAAATGGCCTTCAGTGCAAAGGCAGGGCTGCCCGGCAAGATTTAGGGGTCAGCAGATCCATCGACGTCAGGGCAGGATAATTATGCAAAGGGGTATGTGCTTGCATTTCGCACAGATGACCAAGGTTGGGATTTCTTAACTGCCAGCAATCACCTGGTTCCCGTGAAATGGATAACCGTATTTTCTCCTGATCCCTAAAATGCCTAACCATGGAGTAAAATCTTTGAACCATGGTGGTGCAGTGGTTAGAATGCAGCATTGCAGGCTAACTCTGCTGACTGCCAGCCGTTCAATCCTGATCAGCTCAAGGTTGACCCTTCCTTCCTTCCTTCCTTCCTTCCTTCCTTCCTTCCTTCCTTCCTTCCTTCCTTCCTTCCTTCCTTCCTTCCTTCCTTCCTTCCCAGTGGTTAGAACGCAGCATTGCAGGCCACTCTGCCGACTGCCAGCAGTTCAGTCCTGAGCAGATCAAGGTTGACTCAGCCTCCCGCCCTCCCAAGCACTTCCTTCCTTCCTTCCTTCCTTCCTTCCTTCCTTCCTTCCTTCCTTCCTTCCTTCCTTCCTTCCTTCCTTCCTTCCTTCCTTCCTTCCCAGTAGTTAGAATGCAGCATTGCAGGCCACTCTGCCAGCAGTTCAATCCTGACCAGCTCAAATTTGACTCAGCTTCCCTCCCTCCCTCCCTCCCTCCCTTCCTTCCTTCCTTCCTTCCTTCCCAGTGGTTAGAATGCAGCATTGCAGGCTAACTCTGCTGACTGCCAGCCGTTCAATCCTGATCAGCTCAAGGTTGACCCTTCCTTCCTTCCTTCCTTCCTTCCTTCCTTCCTTCCTTCCTTCCTTCCTTCCTTCCTTCCTTCCTTCCTTCCTTCCTTCCTTCCTTCCTTCCCAGTGGTTAGAACGCAGCATTGCAGGCCACTCTGCCGACTGCCAGCAGTTCAGTCCTGAGCAGATCAAGGTTGACTCAGCCTCCCGCCCTCCAAGCACTTCCTTCCTTCCTTCCTTCCTTCCTTCCTTCCTTCCTTCCTTCCTTCCTTCCTTCCTTCCTTCCTTCCTTCCTTCCTTCCTTCCTTCCCAGTAGTTAGAATGCAGCATTGCAGGCCACTCTGCCAGCAGTTCAATCCTGACCAGCTCAAATTTGACTCAGCTTCCCTCCCTCCCTCCCTCCCTCCCTTCCTTCCTTCCTTCCTTCCTTCCTTCCCAGTGGTTAGAATGCAGCATTGCAGTCTAACTCTGCCGACTGCCAGCAGTTCAATCCTGAGGAGATCAAGGTTGACTCAGCTCTCCTCCCTCCCTCCCTCCCTCCCTCCCTCCCTCCCTCCCTTCCCAGTAGTTAGAATGCAGCATTGCAGGCCAAGTCTGCTGACTGCCAGCAGTTCAATCCTGACCAGCTCAAATTTGACTCAGCTTCTCTCCCTCCCTCCCTCCCTCCCTCCCTCCCTCCCTCCTTCCTTCCCTCCCTCCCTCCCTCCCTCCCTCCCTCCTTCCTTCCTTCCTTCCTTCCTTCCTTCCCAGTGGTTAGAATGCAGCATTGCAGTCTAACTCTGCTGACTGCCAGCAGTTCAATCCTGAGGAGATCAAGGTTGACTCAGCTCTCCTCCCTCCCTCCCTCCCTCCCTCCCTCCCTCCTCCCTCCCTTCCGAGTAGTCAGAATGCAGCATTGCAGGCCAACTCCGCTGACTGCCAGCAGCTCAATTTTATCCAGCTCAAGGTTGACTCAGCCTTCCATCTTTCCGAGGTGGGTCAAATGAGGAGCCAGATTGTTGGGGGCAAGAGGCTGACTCCGTAAACCGCTTAAAGAGGGCTGTAAAAGCACCGTGAAGCGGTATATAAGTCTAAAGGCCATTGCTGTTGGTCTGTTGAGATTCTCATCCATCCAGGGCACGTTTATCCCAAAGGTGCTTTTTCCAAGACTTTCTTGTTTTATCTTTAAAGACTACCGAGCTGTGGCCCATTTGGAACGGGGCCATACCAGCTGTGGATGAGCGCGCGTGTTATAATTTTAATGGTTGTTATTGTGGATTTTAATTATATTTATTGTGATTTGTATTGGTGACTGTTTTATGTAAGCTGCCCTGAGTCCTCAGGGAGAATGGCGGCATATAAATTACAAAATTAATTAAATAAATAAATACACACAACCCGACTCAAGGTACTGGCGCACGCTGCCCCATTCACACAAGAGGTGAATGAATGCACCTCCTGCTCGCACAAATGAAGCTGTATGCGGCTTGCATAAGCCTCCTCACGCAAAACCATCGCCTCCCTTCCCAGCTCTACCTTGAAGCAACGCCAATCTTTTAACGGAAAAAAAAAAAAGCTCTTTTCCAGGATTTGAAAACTGCAGCCTCCTGCTTCAAAAAGCTTTTTTTTTTTTTTTTGCAATAGTGCAGTGAAATTGCTTGGACGTGAAAACGCTAAACGGCTCCTAGTGAAAATTACTTTGCTCTTTTTATTGGCGTGATGTTAATTTGGGCACGGCCCAGCTCTTAGATGTTGCATGAACATTGGAGAATGTTAGCCATTTTTTTTTAATTCAGCGGTTTAATTGGAGCACCGTTCAAGGAAAAATAAAAATTCAGATATTTATTGTATCACAGACATTTGTATTATTATTTATTTTATTTATTATTTTTTTTATTTATTAATCGTATTTCTATGCTGCCCACTCTCCGAGGACCCTGGGTGGCTTACAACAATCAACAGTATATTAAATAACATATTGCCCCCAACAATCTGGGTCCTCATTTTACCCACCTCGGAAGGATGGGAGGCTGAGTCAACCTAAAAGAGGCCCAGATAGCTCGACGGGCTAGATAGCCTGTTATTAACACCCAGCTGTCTGCAATTATGCGAGTTTGAGGCTCAAGGTTGACTCAGCCTTCCATCCTTTCTAAGGTAGGTCAATTGAGGACCCAGTTTGTGGGGGCAATAAGCTGACTTTGTATAAATATACAAAAGTATATGAAGGCTATTGCTTAACGCATTGTAAGCCACCCTGAGTCTCCGGAGAAGGGCGGCATATAAATCTAATTTAAAAAAACAACAAAAAAAAAAACCCTTGAGCCAGTGAGATTTGATCCGCTGATCTGCTGAACTAGCAGTCAGCTGAAGTAGCTGCAGTACAGCACTCTAACCACTGCGCCACCTCAGCTCTTGTAGGCTAAGTTTTCCCCTCCCCTGCACCAGGTTAACGTACCACTGAAAAAATATTTCCAGCAATAACACCTCGTTCTAAACCCAAATGCAAGATCTTATTTTGCCCTCTGCTCTACTCAGGGAAAGTAATTGTGCAATTGTGCAATTCCAATTTCGTTCTGTGTCTTGCATTGGGAAGAAAAGGACGGGCGAATTGGATTATAATCAGATCATTTAATAATCTCCACTCGTAACAATAAAACAACCAGCGGACTGAAAAAAAGGGGGGGGGGGTGAAATAGTTTAGAGCTGTTTCCTTTTCCCCCAAAGAGATCCGTTAACAAATCTCGACGACACCATCACAAATTCACAAGATCACAAAAGCCGAACTTGAAAAGTAAAATTGGTCCGATCCAATTTTTCAACTCATCCGCTCAAAAAGAATATATCACCCTTCAATAACATTTATCCATCTTGGTCAGGGGTGATAATCACTTACTTTCCCTACTAGTTCGCCAATGGGAGGGCATGTGTGCATTTGCACACTTCGCTCGCACATGCTCCGCCCACTCATGCGCTTTGCTGGTTCCACACATTTGCTTCCACACATGTGCTCGGCCTCAAAAATGTGCCTAAATAGAATGGCATAGAGCCGGGGAGGGTAGATGGGCCCATCCACGATTTCCGCTACGGTTCCGACGAACCTGTCTGAACCGGCTCTGATCTCGGTCCAGAAAAAAAACACATCTAATTTATTTGATTTCTCTACTGATTTGCTTTGCTGTTATTGCGCCCCTCCGTGGGGGAGCAAATGGTTTGTTCTGAGCGATTTAGTTATTTGTGCCCTGGTGTAACTTCCTTGCCTTCCAAATTCTTTGGTAAACAAATCGTTCTTCGGCCCGAATCAAGACAAATTTAATCTCGTGTGATGGATAGAAGTGCAGGCTAGGGCTCCCACAATAACTGTTTGCTCTGGGAAATGTTTTATAGCCTTAATTACATTACCAGTGGAAAAATCAGTGGCTGTGTATTTAAATTCATTCCTTCACATGATGTTATTTTCCCTGGTCTCCGAGGAATAATGCCGCAAATAACTATGTTTGAAGCCCAAAACACTATAACTGATGTTTCGCAGGGTTGGGGGTTTTCTTCTTCTCATTCTAAACTGACTTTCAAACAGCAACCCCATATTTTGTAGAAAAGCTGTTATCAAGGCTGCAAAAATATGGTCTTCCTTTCGACTTATTTAAGGGAGCTGCAAATATGGTTAATGGGGGACCTAAATGAGCTGCAAATGACTTTGCAGGACTTCTGGTGGTGTAATTCAGCACATGTCCTCATTAGTGAAACTGAGCAGAAAAAGCAATTAATCGGGATGGGATTTTTTTTTTAAATCTGCCATTTGTACTAAGATGCTACAGCCATGCACTGAGGGCACGATCCTCAGGGATCTCAAAGGTTGAGAGCTGCATTAAGCACTTTGCCCGAAAGAAAGTTTAGCAGTTGAGATTGCTGCATGAAATTTGGGGTGCTTGCCATCTCGTGCATGCAGCCCCATGCTGGAAATATTTCTCGCACTTCAGTATGTATCTGGCCTCCTAATTTCTATTTTGTATTCATATATGGTGGTACAGAGTCCATATGTGTGTAAATTTTATCCACAATGCCATAGATAGATAGATGATAGATGATAGATAGAGAGAGAGAGAGAGAGAAAGATGATAGATGATAGATGATAGATGATAGTTGATAGTTGATAGTTGATAGTTGATAGTTGATAGATAGATAGATAGATAGATAGATAGATAATAGATGATAGATAAGATTGATAGAGATAGATAGATAGATAGATAGAGATAGATAGATAGATAGATAGATAGAAATAGATAGATAGATAGATAGAGATAGATAGATAGATAGATAGATAGATAGATGATAGATGATAGATAGATAGAAGAGATAGAGATAGATAGATATAGATAGATAGATAGAAGAGAGAGAGAGAGAGAGAGAGAGAGAGATTGATAGATGATAGATGATAGATAGATGATAGATGATAGATGTAGATGATAGTTGATAGTTGATAGATAGATAGATAGATATAGATGATAGATAGATTGATAGAGATAAGATAGATAGATAGATGATAGATGATAGATAGATTGATAGAGATAGATAGATAGAGATAGATAGATAGGGATAGATAGATAGATGATAGATAGAGATAGATAGATAGATAGATAGATAGATAGATAGATAGATAGACAGATAGATATAATAGATAGATAGATAGAGATAGATAGATAGATAGATAGATAGATAGATGATAGATGATAGATAGATAGAGAGATAGAGATAGATAGATATAGATAGATAGATAGAGAGATAGAGAGAGAGAGAGAGAGAGAGAGATTGATAGATGATAGATGATAGATGATAGATGGTAGTTGATAGTTGATAGATAGATAGATAGATAATAGATGATAGATAGATTGATAGAGATAGATAGATAGATAGATAGATGATAGATGATAGATAGATTGATAGAGATAGATAGATAGAGATAGATAGATAGGGATAGATAGATAGATGATAGATAGAGATAGATAGATAGATAGATAGATAGATAGATAGATAGATAGATAGATAGATAGATAGATAGATAGATAGGCAGGCTGTTTTCGGCCTCCCCAGACTCCTAGAAAGGCTCTGGAGGCTGGGGGAGAGAGAAAAACAGCCTCCCTCCTCCCCTGAGGTTTTCTGGAGGCAGGAAACAGCCTGTTTCCCTACTTCTGATGGGCCCAGAAGGCCTGAAAATCAGCTGGCAGAGTTGAGCTCATGTGCCCACCGATATGGCTATGTGTGCCACCTGGGGCATACATGACATAGGTTCACCATCACGGGAAAAAGGTTTCCTGCCCAAGCAGGGGGTTGGACTAGAAGACCTCCAAGGTCCCTTCCAACTCTGTTATTCTGTTGATATGCTTCACAAAGTATTTGAAGGTAATACCCTTGATCCTTTAAACTGGCCATCTCTTTTCAGGTGGCCAGGAAAAAAAATATTCTGATGCTTTTTAAAACGTTTTAAAAACATTCGGTTGAATAAAAAGAGAGCTATCCTGATAAGCGTTTCCAGTAGTCGTAGATCTATCAACGATTTATCCCTTTCCCATCAATATAGTAAAACAAAATTAATTTCGTCTGATGTAATGTAATTCTAATGTTCTTTACTGATTTTGAAAAGCTTTAAAAAAAGAAGCCAAGAAATAAACAACTCTCACCGGTGGGAAACTTATGCATAATTTTCTTCCAGTAGATAACAAGATACGCAGGAGCCGAAATGTAACTTAAACTACAATTCACAGTTTCTCACATCAAAGCAGCTCTTGTCAACTCGCAAAGGGGAATGGGAAACCGGTGAAGCAGTAAGGCAGCCAAAGAAAGGAGCACATTCCAGACATATATTTCTCAAGGCTGTTTCCCAGGTCTACCCACAGCAACCAGAGGGGAGTGATCTATACAACCCGTGAAATCACACTGCTGGTGAATGTGATTGATGACGCACCCTGGGGAGTGGGGGCAAACAAGGTCATGATTGGTGAGGGCTGTAAATTATGTGGGTCAGAGTTGGCTTCATTTGGGAACGTGCCAACATTTAACAAAGTTTAACATTTAAGATTTTCCCACAGAATAAGAAACTAATTCAGACATCTTATCCTTGCACAAGGACTGACTACATTTTCAAGCGGTAAATCCAGGAAAGATTAGACTACAGGCACTCCTCAATTTATGAGCACAGTTGAGCCCAGGAATTTCTGTTGCTAAATGAAACATTGGTAACGTGAGTTTTGCTCCATGTCTTGCCACTGTTGCTAAGTGAATCACCAGAGTTGTTAAGTTAGTAACACACAATTGTTAAGCGAAACTGACTTCCACGTGGTTTTTGTTTGTCAAAAGGTGATCACGTTAGCCTGGGGGAACTGCAACCGTCATAAATACAATGTCAATTCTCAAAGCATCCCTGGCCTGCTCTCAAGTTGTCAAGACAAGGCAAGGGGGATGGGATAATGAATTTACAGCTATGGCGAAGCAGCATGGCAGCCAAAACAAAAGCACATTCCAGACATATCTTTGTCAAGGCTGTCTCCCGGAGTTACCCACAGTGGCTGGAGGGGAGTGATTTCTACAAACCGCAAAATTGCTCTGTGGGCGAATGTGACTGATAACACATCCTGAGGGAGGGGGGAAACAGGGTCAAGCCTGGGCTGTAAATTATGTGGGGTCGAGTTGGCTTCACTTGGAATGTGCCAGCATGAAGCTCCTAATAAATCACTGGATTTCTTTTCAAGCTTGGCTCGAGGCTCATGATTTAATTAGGGCATCCGTTGGAACCCTGATATATGAGTCAGTTGCCGAAGGTCTGAATTTTGATCCAACCTGGGGATGCTGCAGTGGTTGTAAGAGTGGAGAATGGCCGTGTCACGTTTTTTCAGGGATGTTGTAAGTTTTGAAAGGGTCACTAAATGAACGGTTGTAAGTTGAGGTTTATCTCAGGGGTGAAATCCTGCAGGTTCTGACAGGTTCTGGAGAACCGGTAGCGGAAATTTTGAGTAGTTTGGAGAACTGGCAAATACCACCTCTGGCTGGCCCCAGAGTGGGGTGGGAATGGAGATTTTGCAATGTCCTTCTCCAGGAGTGGGGAGGGAATGGGGATTTTGCAGTATCCTTCCCCTGGAGTGCGGTGGGAATGGCGATTTTGCAGTATCCTTCTCCCAGGAATGGGGTGGGAATGGAGATTTTGCAGTATCCTCACCCTGCCACGCCCACCAAGCCACACACGCCT
>JAWJVD010000244.1:55924-258424 GCA_038048745.1 Coluber constrictor foxii
TCTTCCCTTCTTTTCTCTTCTCTTCCACCCCCCCCTACCCCACTTCACCCCAACCCCATTAACATCAATAACCCTGACGATGCTATCTAATTTGGGTGATGAATCATCTGCACGAAAACCTCCAAGCTTAAACTGCACCAAGTACCCCCTTCATTTTCAACCCCACGCTACACACCTTCTCCTCTATCAATAGGTGGCTGATTTGGCTTAGCTAAAGATTTGAGGGTATCTCCTGAACCCTTTAGACGTGTCCCATAAGGAAGGTTCAACCAACAGACTCCGATGTGGAAGTTGGCCAAGGAAAACCGAGGAGAGGTCAACAGTGCTGACTTATAAATCTCTCTACGTATGACGGAATCAATGAAAGGTGCTTGACTGCTTCCATTCATTATGCAGAACTCTGGAATTGAGCTATGATCGGTGCACTTCATTAAGAAATCACCCCCCCTATTGAAGAAGGAGGCAAAACAAGATGTGGAATTGTGATTGATACATTAGAATTGATAAATCACAGCATATATTTGACAGAATAATTCTATTTTATGTATACGGAATAATCTTATTTTATATATATGATGATACTGGAATATTATAATGTATATGTTAGATAGGGATTAGTTAATATTTGGGATAAGTAATTTGGGGATTTTATTATGTAATAAGGGGGATTCATTAACGTTCAATGTCAAAAAATATTTGATATGTTATTTAGATTTCACCTTTATTTCTGTTTAATGTTGGTAGACATATAAGAACAATATATTTTTTTTTTGTAAGGGACCGAGGGGGGGAAGGGAGGGGAGTTGGGGGGAGGAGGGGAGAAATGATAAAATTTTGTATTGTAAAACTTTTTCAATAAAAAAAGAAATCACCCCCCTGCCCCCCCGTGGCTGGGGGAGAGGCTCTCATTGACGAATTATTAGGAACTGGCACATCTAGAATTCTAGAATGTGAAATGTGAAATATCGGGGGGGCAACTTCTCCATCTGTCACAATCTTTACGGTTGGCGGTTCTCTATATACCGTATTTTTCGGAGTATAAGACACCACCTTTTCCCCCCAAAAAAGAGGGTGAAAATCTGGATGTGTCCTTATACTCCAAATGTAGCCCCCACCTGGCTTCTCAAACAGAGGTTTCAGAGACTGAAAAAAGCATCAGAAAAGAAGCTTCAGAAAAAAAAGCCTCCAAAAAAAAGCTTCAGAAAAAAAAGCCTCCAAACAGAGCTTCAGAGGCTTTTTTTTTCTGAAGCTGTTTCGGAGGCTTTCAGAGGCAGAAAAAAAAGCAAGGCACAGAGCTCTCAACCAAGGAACCTGTTGCTAAAATTCACCTCTGGGGCAGGGGTGGGTTCTAAATTTTTTTATTACCGGTTCTGTGGGTGTGGCTTATTTTGTGGGCATGGATTGATGGTCCATGTGAGAATCCTTTAGGATTTAGCAGAGGTACTGGTCTACCAGGCTTTTAAACTGCTTGCAGAGCTGTACCGGACTACTCATTTGTTTTTGGAGGCACTGGTCTACCACCACACTGCCTTTTAACACAGATCAGCTGTAAGGCGGCCCATTTGTTTTTGGAGGCAGTGGTCTACCTACCTATTTGTTTTTGGAGGCACCGGTCTACCACCACACTGCCTTTTAACACAGATCAGCTGTAAGGCGGCCCATTTGTTTTTGGAGGCAGTGGTCTACCTACCTATTTGTTTTTGGAGGCACCGGTCTACCACCACACTGCCTTTTAACACAGATCAGCTGTAAGGCGGGCCCTTTGAAACCCCACAGCAAGAGTTTAAACAGTTTTTTTTTCCTTCTAGTCGATCAGCTAGGGACTTGGAGGCACTGAATAGATTGGGGGCGGGGCCAAATAAAAGGTAAGAATAATGTGGGGGGGTGGGGGGCAAGAGGGCCCAGTTCCGAAACAAAGAGAATCGGTTCGGTGACGTCATATCGTCACCGCTACCGGCTTGGCCGAACCGGGAGGAACCCACCACTGCTCTGGGGACAGCTGATTGGGAGTATTCCAGGAGACCAATCCACCTGCCAATCAGCTTTTTTCTTATTTTTCCTCCCCAAAAAACTAAGGTGCGTCTTATACTCCAATGCATCTTATACTCCGAAAAATACGGTAATCTCAGAAGCGATAAAGAAATATCTATAGTTTCTGTCCATACAGGTACTCCTAAATGAACAACAGAACAAATTTAGGTTGATGTGTGTGTAGGATGGAATGATTGAGCGTCGGTAATCATAGTGGACAGCGGTGACTGATGCATGATGTGGAAATAAATCATCCCTGCCCAGATTGTTAGGTGCTGCTCTTCCACAGGTACAGTGGAACATGGATCTTTATTTATAGTTTTTTTTTTCTTTTTAATGATTGTAATGGTAATTTCATTGAGCATTGTGACGCTCTCCTTCATTTAACTTTCTGTACATTCTCAGCAAAATCTTGATCTTCTGGCTATCAGTTTCTTTCCTTTCTTTTTTATTTTTATTTTTAAAAAGTTTTATTTTATTTTATAGACAAACAACGACGCAATACATAATCAATTATTCAGTGTATCATCTGAGTACATTTTTTGTATCTTCTTCTTACTCCTCCTATATTTATCATATCTTAATGTTATCATTTCATTTATTGTGCCATTTCTCCCACATTTCTTTCTTTTCTATTAATATATTTATCTATCTGTAGGGCAGTGATGACTTACCTTTTGCGTGCCAGAAGTGGGGGCAGGGGGTTGCGCACATGGGGCCTTACCCATAATTCTATGTGCCTCACCCCCGCACATGCGTGCATGACCACCCCCGCTCCCCCTGCTCCTGGCACACGAAGGCCCGGTAGGCCCATTTTTCTCTCTCTCACCAGGCTCCAGAGCCTTTCTAGGAGTCTGGGGGAGGGCGAAAACGGCCTTCCCCGGTTGCCCGGAGGCCCTCCGGGGGCCAGAAACGGGCCCGTTTGCCAACTTCCATTGGGCCCAGAAGGCCCAAATATCAGCTGGCCGGTGTGCTCATAGACGCCGGAGCTGAACTTGCGCGCCCACCGATATGGCTATGTGTGCCACCTATGACATGCATGTCATAGGTTTTCCATCATGGGTGTAGGGTCTCCTGCTTGGGAGGTTGGGTTAGACTAGATGACCTCTAAGGCCCCCCTCCAACTCAGTTAATCTGTTGAGATACCTGTTAAAGAGATGAGAGTGGAGCATCTTGTGAAAGGTGAAGGACTTTTCTTCGCTGGAGACTTCGAAATCGCATCGACTACCTGTCTTTCCCACCTAGCTTTGGTACGCATGAGTTAAGCGAGGATTAGAACTAAGGGAGTTAGAAATCTCTCTTCAGCTACAGTGTTGAGACAGCAGAATTATGTGTAATTATAATCAGTTGAGGCGTTCAGTGGGCCCTCGCCTGCAGTGTCAAACAGAGGTGTTAGTTTAGCCTTTTTGTTTGGTGAGAGATGTAAAACACAAAGGAGAAATAAAAGTTGATTGTGCAAAATTTGATACCCTGCAGGAAAATTACTTCCCTCCTAAATATGTTAATTTCAGCCTAGGTAAAATAATGCAGTTCCTGCAGCGCTAACTTCTATCAGACCAGACATATTAATTTAAAGAACTCAATAGCAATGGCTCAAAACCCCTTCAACACTAATTTTTTTTTTTAACTCAGAAAAACTGTGTTTGCTGAGCAACAAAACGTTCTGGCCAGATTCTCATTAGCATAATTGATTGCAAACTTTTGCCAAACTTTCCTGGTTTCTATGTAAATAGAATTAACTAAAATTTAATTTTAAATTCATTCGGGGAGTGGGGAGTGATGATTTTGTCGTAAATTGTAATTTTCTCTTCATCCTTTTAGGAATTTGGTATGCATAATCCATTTGCAGCAATCAGAAAGCATGTTTGAAATAATAAATGAGAGGAATATTTACGTCTGCTCTGAGATTCTATCAATTTGGGTTTTCGCCTAAGAGGGCTATTAAGCTATGATAGAAAAAAATATATTAAGATTAATCGTAGCTTGCTGAACTGTAAACTCACAATAGCCCAAATAAGCTTGGTTTATATATATTTGTGTATGTTTTGGATAGATAGAGATAGATAGATAGAGAGAGGTAGGTAGGTAGGTAGGTAGGTAGGTAGACAGACAGACAGACAGACAGACAGACAGGAGATAGATAGATAGATAGATAGATAGATAGATAGATAGATAGATAGATAGATAGATAGATAGATAGATAGATAGATAGATAGATAGATATAGATGATAACTAGCTATCTAGTTAGCTAGATAAATAGATGGATGGATGGATGGATGGATGGATGGATGGATGGATGGATGGATGGATGGATGGATGGATAGGTAGGTAGGTAGGTAGGTAGGTAGGTAGGTAGGTAGGTAGGTAGGTAGATATAGATGATAACTAGCTATCTAGTTAGCTAGATAAATAGATGGATGGATGGATGGATGGATGGATGGATGGATGGATGGATGGATGGATGGATGGATGGATAGGTAGGTAGGTAGGTAGGTAGGGTAGGTAGGTAGATAGACAGACAGACAGACAGACAGACAGATAGGAGATAGATAGATAGATAGATAGATAGATAGATAGATAGATAGATAGAATAGATAGATAGATAGATATAGATGATAACTAGCTATCTAGTTAGCTAGATAAATAGATGGATGGATGGATGGATGGATGGATGGATGGATGGATGGATGGATGGATGGATGGATAGATAGATAGATAGATAGGCAGACAGACAGATAGGAGATCGATCGATAGATAGATAGATAGATAGATAGATAGATAGATAGATAGATATAGATGATAGCTAGCTAGCTAGTTAGCTAGGTAAATAGATAGATGGATAGATGATAGCTAGCTAGATAGGTGGATAGCTAGACATACAGACAAGAGATGATGATAGATAGATAGATAGATAGATAGATAGATAGATAGATGATGATAGATAGATAGATAGATAGATAGATAGATAGATAGATAGATAGATAGATAGATAGATAGATACTGTTGTTAAGCATCTGTAAAATATCCTTGTTTTATGCAAACAGCAAGTTTTTGTTAGAATCCATCTATGTATGTAGCAGCTGGGCGACTCTCTCTCTCTCTCTCTCTCTCTCTCTCTCTCTCTCTCTGTGTGTGTGTGTGTGTGTGTGTGTAGATATTGATATATAAGGGACGCCGATTCAGAAAGCATGATAATAATTAAAATAAAAATTCACTGTATTCCATGTAAAGATGTACCAGCCATTTGAGACATACCCCTGGGTGGAGTTTTCAGTCTTATTTGTAACACCGTCTTGGTGTAACTTTATCAATTCTGGAGTATTGTAGAAATTATGAATGTTTCTTTACCAATCAGAAAGGTGGGAATACAAAGGTAAGCCCTAAGTGGCTGTGAGAGAGGGGGGGGGGAGGTTAAAAAGGCTCATGTAACCAAGTTAGAATGAAACGCAAATTCTTATCTTGCGAATCCTTCCCCGTGGTCAGCTTGGAAGCTCTCGGTGAATATTCATTTCGGCAGTAGATTTTAACGTTAAATTTACTGAGCTCAACGTGCACCATCAGGCAAGGGGATTTTAATCAAGACGATGCCAGCTTTTAACTGCGCAGCCATTTAACGTTTTAGAAATGTGGTCCCCTCGGGAAGGCTGCTGAGAACCGTGGCTGATTACTTGTTCATCAGAGGACTCCTGAGTTGAAAAAAGAATAACAGAATACCAGAGCTGGAAGGGACCTTGGAGGTCTTCTAGTCCAACCCCCTGCTTAGGCAGGAAACCCTACACCACGTCAGACAAATGGTAGTCCAATCTGTTCTTTAAAACTTCCAGTGTTGGAGCATTCACAACTCCTGGAGGCAAGTTGTTCCACTGATTTAATTGTTCTCACTGTCAGGAATTTTTTTCCTTAGTTCTAGGTTTGCTTCTCTCCTTGATGAGTTTCCATCCGTTGCTTCTTGTCCTGCCTTCTGATGCTTTGGAGAATAGCTTGACCCCCTCTTCTTTGGGGCAACCCCTGAGATATTGAAACATTGCTATCATGTCACCCCTAATCCTTCTTTTCATTAAACTAAACATACCCAATTTCAGTGGCTCTTTCCATTCCAAGGACCGTCCCATAGATTTCCACTGCTCTCCTCTCCTCTGCCTTCTTGTGCATCAGGCACTGGACCCAGCTGTTCCTCCTCTTCCTCATCAGCCACCTCCAGACCTGGGGGCTGTTGACTCTCCATCTGAGGGCTGACGGATGGCCCAGGCTCCACCTCTCTCTCTCTCTCTCTCTCTCTGCCAGCTCCATTCCCTCTTCCTCCTCGGAGCTCTCAACTCGCCTTGATGCTAACCAGGAGCTCTGGTGGCTCAGCAGACTAAAGCAGTGTTATTAACTGTTATTAACATTCAGCTGCCTGCAATTACTGCAAGTTCAAATCCCACCAGGCTCAAGGTTGACTCAGCCTTCCATCCTTTCTAAGGTAAGTGAAATGAGGACCCAGTTTGTGGGGGCAATAAGCTGATTTTGTATAAATATACAAAAGTATGAAGGCTATTGCTTAACACATTGTAAGCCGCCCTGAGTCTCCGGAGAAGGGCGGCATATAAATCAAATTTTAAAAAAAACAAAAAAAAACCCTTACGCCTCCTCCTCTGATTCAGCTGCTGGAGGGGCCGGTGGCTGACAGGTTAAAACAGACAGCTTAGAGTCCTTGCACTGCAGAAAATGGCCCAGGCCTGACCTGACCATTCCCAGTTGGTGAGATTCTTGTAATATAGGAGTCTAACAAAGAAGCGTCTGCAGATGACTATTCATGTCTGACTCTGGTTGCTTAATGCTTGGCAGGTGTCAATCAACCAAGGATGGTAAAGTTCTTTCTTCTTGCCCTCCCCCTCATCTTTCCATATTTGGGTTTTTCAGGCGGCTCCTATCTTTGTCGAGGTGGACAGTTTCCCTACAGCGACAGTTGGCTTTTGAAAAGCAAGGAAATGATTACTTTTCACACACCCCGGGCTTCTTTAATTAGGGAATCATCGGTGATTAACGTGCCTGCTGAAAGACCTCTGCCTCCTGAACAAATTTAGGTTGGTGGATGTGTAGGATGGAATAATTGGACTGTCGGTAATCATAGTGGACAGCTGTGACTAATGCATAACGTGGAAATTAATCATCCCTGCCCAGATTGTTGGGTGCAGTTCTTAATCTTTGTTGCTCTTCCATAGGTAGGGTGGAAGATGGATCTTTATTTGATCTATGATCTATTTACGTTTGTAAAATCTACCCCCCCCCCCTTTTATGTGTATTTTAATTTGGTCTTTGACCGCAATAAAAGCTATCTATCTATCTATCTATCTATCTATCTATCTATCTATCTATCTATCTATCTATCTATCTATCTATCTATCTATCCATCTATCTATCTATCTATATCTATCTCTATCTATCTATCTATCTATCTATCTATCTATCTATCTATCTATCTATCTATCTATCTATCTCTATCTATCTATCTATCTATCTATCTATCTATCTATCTATCTATCTATCTATAGTTTTTTTTTTAATTTTTAATTTTTGTAATGGTTTCAATGAGTATTGTGATGCTCTCACACTCTCTGCACACACTCTCAGCCAGGGGTGAAATGCTCTCAGTTCGGACCGGATCATCCGATCTGGTAGTGATGGAGGCGGGTGGTTCGGAGAACCGGTAGCAAAAATCCCTGCCCCACCCCCCAATGCTCAGCTAAGGCGCGCGATCATCAGAGGCTTTTTTTTTATTTTTAAAAGCATAAATGCTTTTAAAAGTATAAAAAAAAGCCTCTGATGATCGCACAGCTCAGCTGGGATCATCAGAGGCTTTTAAAAGCATTTTTTAATAACCTCTTTGAAAAAAAATGCTTTTAAAAGGCTCTGACGATCCCAGCTGAGTTGCCTGATCGTCAGAGCCTTTTAAAAGCATTTTTTAAACAACCTCTTCGGTAGAAAAAATGCTTTTAAAAGTTTTAAAAAAGAAGAAGTTGGCCACGCCCACCCAGTCACATTACCCCCACCAAGCCATGCCCACAGAACCGGTAGTAACAAATTTTACATTTCACCCCTGCTCTCAGGCCAATCTTAATCTTCTGGCTATCAGATGCTGATGGACATCTCCCTTCATGTCCCCCGAGATCATTTAACTTGATGTTTTCTTAAGGAGTTTGTCTTAAAATTTCTATTGGAAGTGGCTTGTCTCCAGCCATTATTTTTATTTCAATAGAGTCTTAATGCCGGTGTTCGGCCAATTTAACTTTTGAAGGAAATAAATATGGCAGATAGGGGAACTTTTTGTCTTTTAATGACCCTGTAATCCCTTGCATCGGGGTGGAGTCAGGGCAACTGAATGAAGTTGAGTGTTTACTGGCCGGATGCCCTTCCTGTCACCAATGCAGAGTTTTGTTCAGCAAATATATTCTCATTGCGCCCAGAGAGAGAAAAATCTGCCTCTACCTAGGATCGAACTCACAGCCTCCTGATTGTGAGGCGAAAACTCCACCTCTGGGCCACCACACCACTCAAATATGATAGAGAGGTAATGCCTGGGTTAAATTGGAAAGGGAGTACATCACCCTAAGGAAAACAAAGCATGAATTATGTCCTCTGGGTTGGAGCTTAAAGGGGTGACAGGAACTATTGGTAGTCCTTGACATTCAAAGTTACAACGTCACTGAAAAAAGCGACTTATGACTTCCACACTTAATGACCATAATTGCATCCCCATGGTCACGTGATCACAATTCAGACGGAATCGAGACAGCTGGGGTTTAAAGCCAAAACAAAATACTTCCTCCTGGGAAGCAAGGTCATTTCCACAGATGGTCGGAGAGGGGAGGAGTGAAGTTACCAGGCAGCGGGACCACGTGACTGATTGTTTGGGAAAGCGGAAAAACTTTTAATTTGCCAAAAGGGGTGACAGGAACTGTAGGGGGTCCTCAATTTACAACAGTTTCATTTAGTGACCGTTCAAAGTTAGAACGGCACTGAAAAAAGTGACTTACGGCCGTTTTTCAAAGTGATGACCTTTGCAGCATCTCCATGGCCAGATGTTTGGCAACTGGTTCCTATTTATGACTGTCACGTTGCCCCAAGATTGTGTGATCACCTTTTGCGAACTTCTGACAAGCCAAGTCAAGGGAGAATCCAAATTCAATTAACAACCGGATGACTAATTTATCCATTTATTATCCATTTTATTATCCAAATAAAATATATGTCCATGAATGAAAATAGTCAAGGCGGTAGGGTGGGGGTGAAAATAGCTATGGTAAAGTTATGAAACAAAAACGGTGGCTTTCCACAAGGCGAACAAATGACGCACCTAGTTGTGTCTGACACTTTCCCAGCCTCACCGATTCTCTCCGCGTCTCCGGAGACTCTGCGCTCAATGAGATGGAAATTTCAGTCAGCAAAATCTTTCACCACCGAAAAGCAGCAGACGGGCAACGACGGTCCAGATGCCAGCTCGTTTGCTGGCTGCATTTCAATGAAAATCAGCGTGAATAAAGGAATCATTGTGTTCTACTTGACTTGATAGAGCAAAACCCCAAAAAGAATCTTCACGATCTTTTTTGATCTCTGAGTCTCGCTTTCAATCGCGCATCTGCGCAACGCACTCACACACAAAAAGACGTTTCGGCTTCTCAGATGTTTTTACGGCACCATTAATTGGCAGGAATAAAAGTGGTGTTGCCCGCCAGCTGCATATCTTCCTGTTATTTATTCTAAGAGCTTTGCCAAGGTCACCCCTCCTGTCCTGCAGCTGAACTTGGTAGCATCTCTTCGGAGAACAGCTTGATTCCTTCTTCTTTGTGGCAACCCCTGAGATATTGGAACACTGCTATCATATCACCCCTAGTCTTTCTAATTTAATGAAAAGAAGGGGTTGCCACAAAGAAGAGGGAGTCAAACTATTCTCCAAGGATAGAACAAGAAGCAATGGGTAGAAACTCATCAAGGAGAGAAGCAACTTAGAACTAAGGAGAAATTTCCTGACAGTTAGAACAATTAATCAGTGGAACAACTTGCCTGCAGAAGTTGTGAATGCTCCAACACTGGAAGTTTTTAAGAAGATGTTGGTTAACCATTTTTCTGAAGTGGTGTAGAAGAAGGCCTCCAAGGTCCCGTCTAACTGTATTATTCTATTTCTAAACCCCGGAATAATAGTTCACCCAGGAATTCCAATCTATGAATTGGTGTGAAACAGCCTAAAAATGATGGGTAGCCGAAGACGATGGGCACATGACAGAGTCTGCTTTTAACCAGGGAATAAATGCCAGATAAAATAAAAGCAGTAAGTACTTCGGAAGATCAAGGCTAGGAAGAGGAGGCACTTGGAAGTGAGTTATTGTGCAGTTCATAGGCAGGATTAACATTAATCTACTCAGAGAGAGCCAAATTAAAAACATGGCAGTGAGGTCAATGCCCATTCTAATAAACCGCTCCATGCTCAGAAAGACCAGGGGCTAAGTCAATCATTGTCAGCACCATGGAGTAGTCCATCGCTGGGCAATGAGGCCAGTGAAGTTTCATTAAAAGCACCGTGATGTTATTAAACTTCTCTAATTGGATCGAGATAGATAGAGTGGACTTTTCCCGCCAGCCTGAGCCCGTGAAGGATAACATTGCGGGAAACCAGTGAGTAGAGCATTGCAATAATCGATGCGGACAATGACAAGGCACATTTATTTAGCTCACTGGAGCTACCTCCCCTACCGAGAAAAAGGATTTGTCGTGTATAGATCGCAAATGCTCCATGAAAAGAGATCTCCGGCCAAACAGAGCACAAGGGTGGCTTGATGGCAGCTGCGATGACCAATGAAGCTGGTTCACAGTTTGGATAACGCTGCTGGGTGGCGGTGGATTTCAAATTATGTTACTACTGGTTTGACGCGCATGTACACTTGCCTTGTGCAGGTGTGCCTGCCTTCCGCACATGCACTTCGCTCACGCGTGTGCCTTCTGTGCAGGCGTCCGGCCTCAAAAATGTGCCTAAATAGGATTGTATAGAGCCGTGGCGGGTGGGTATGGTAGGCAAGGTATTCAGCCAGTTTGAACTGGTTCACCCTAACCGGTAGTGGAAATCACAGGTGATTAGGGTTAGAGTGGTATTCAGCTGGTTTATACCAGTTCACCCAAACTGGTAACGGAATCGCGAGTGGTTAGGGTTAGGTGGTATTCAGCTGGTTTGGATCAGTTCACTCGAACCGGTATCAGAAATTGCGTTTAGTTAGGGTTAAGATGGTATTCAGCCGGTTTGGACTGGTTCACCCAAACTGGTAGCGGAATCACGGGTGGTTAGGGTTAGAGTGGTATTCAGCCAGTTTGGATCAGTTCACTCAAACTGGTAGCAGAAATTGTGGGTAGTTAGGGTTAAGATGGTATTCAGCCGGTAGCAGAAATTGTGGGAAGTCAGCCTAACCCTAACCATCTGTGATTTCCACTAATGGTGCAGGTGTACTGATCCAAACCGGCTGAATACCATTTCTGCTGCTGGGTGAGGTTTGGTGAAATTTCAGGGAATGATCCATGGAAAATGTTTTTTTTCCCCCACCAGCTCCAAAGGGAAGTAGACGGACCAACAGGAGAGCAGTGCAGAAAAAGAGGAGGCCACATCTGGATGGGGTTCAGTGTCATCCATTCGCTGATGATACCCAATTATGTATCTCTATATATCCCTAACCCTAGACAGGTGATCTTCTGATGACATGGCTACAATCTGTAAGATGGGGTTCTCCGACATTGGCAACTTTATGACTTATGGACTTCAACTCCCAGAATTCCTCAGCCAGCTTTGCTTTAAGACATGTGGACTTCAACTCCCAGAATTGCTCAGCCAGCTTTGCTTTAAGACTTATGGACTTCAACTCCCAAAGCTGGCTGAGGAATTCTGGGAGTTGAAGTCCACAAGTCTTAAAGCAAAGCTGGCTGAGGAATTCTGGGAGTTGAAGTCCACAAGTCTTAAAGCAAAGCTGGCTGAGGAACTCTGGGAGTTGAAGTCCCCAAGTCTTAAAGCAAAGCTGGCTGAGGAATTCTGGGAGTTGAAGTCCCCAAGTCTTAAATCAAAGCTGGCTGAGGAATTCTGGGAGTTGAAGTCCACATGTCTTAAAGCAAAGCTGGCTGAGGAATTCTGGGAGTTGAAGTCCACAAGTCTTAAATCAAAGCTGGCTGAGGAATTCTGGGAGTTGAAGTCCACAAGTCTTAAAGTTGCCAAGGTTGGAGATCCCTGCATAAGAATATTCTAATTCTGGAACATGGGTTTCTACCCAAAATTAATGGCTACACCACTGGCTGAAGTCCAGTCTTGTTGTAGAATGTTCTCATACACCAATGTTATGCTGGGTGATGCCTGGATAAACCAGAGTCTAGAAACATGAAGATCAGTAGCCGTATTTCTACTTTTCAAGCTTTTTTTTTTAATACTATCAATGTGACTTTGATCTTCCAAGCTCTCTATTTGAAGGTGAGTTTTGTTTTGGAAGAAAAACATCCTGATAGGCATACATTTTCATGTTCTACTTCTTGGGGACTTTTAATATGTTCTTAAAATACGGTATGAAAGGCTAGGATTTGGTATGCTAAAAAGCAGAGACTTTCTCAGCTGGAACCACCAGCGTCCAGTGATGTTAAAGATGAAAGAATGATGTCAGAGGAAGATGGCAAAATCGATTCCTGATAGAATGGAAATTAATTATGGAACACCCGCAGACAAGATGCAATGCATTTCTTTGATTTATTCCAAATCGTTTCCACAAGGTTTAGCAAGCCATCGCTTGCTTTTTGGATGTATTTGCTATTCCTGGAAAAAAGTGATGGAAACAGGAAAAAAGGAGGAGGAGGAGGAGGAAGAGGAGAGGAAGGAGAAGGAGAAGGAGAAGGAGAAGGAGAAGGAGAAGGAGAAGGAGAAGGAGAAGGAGAAGGAGAAGAAGAAGAAGAAGAAGAAGAAGAAGAAGAAGAAGAAGAAGAAGAAGAAGAAGAAGAAGAAGAAGAAGAAGAAGAAGAAGAAGAAGAAGAAGGAGGGGAGGAAGAGGAAGAGGAAGAGGAAGAGGGGGTGGAGGAGAGAGAGAGAAAAGGAAGAACAACAGTAACATAGTTGGAAAGGATTTTGGAGGTCATCTAAACCAACCTTTCTGATCGACAAACTCAGTGCCTTAGCCACTGAGCCACCTAGTCAGGTGAAGAAGTAGAGGAAGAGGAGGAAGAGGAGGAAAAGGAGGAAGAGGAAAAAGAGGAGGAGGAGGAGAGGAAGAGGAAGAGGAGGAAGAAGAAGAAGCAAAAGTTGGAGCACATGGCGCGATGCATTATGCAAACAAATTCCTGTCTGCAAGGAAATAGGGAAAACAAACAAAAATGTCAGGATAGATTCTAGCAGTCCTTTTTGATTGGCTGTGCAAATCTCACCAGCTGGCCTTTAGCTCAAGGGGAGACAAGCCGGTAACCAAGCAGATTTTCCTCTGCAGTGAAGTCACCACTCTTACCTTTTAAAAAAACAAAGAGGGGAGGGGGATTGGAGTAGACTGAAAAGTAGATTACGTTTTTTTAAAAAATTGCGGACTGGGGACTAAAACATATGAAGAACAGTGGCAGGGATTGGGCATGTCTAATTGAATGACAAAAAGGACGGGGGGGGGGGTGACATGATAGCAGCCTTCCAATATCTCAGGGGCTGCCCCAAAGAAGAGGGAGTCAAGGTGTTCTCTGAAGCACCTGAGGGCAGGACAAGAAGCCATGGATCCCAGCTTCAGATCTGTGTTCTTGCTTTTTTTTTTCTTGCTCTGTTCTTCCTGCTTTGCCTAATCGAGGAGACTAATTGAAGAGAGAAGCAATCGAGAACTAAGGAGAAATGTCCGGACAGTGAGAACAATTAAGCTGTGGAAGGGCTTGTCTCCAGAAGTTGTAGGTGCTCCTACACTGGAGGTTTTTAAGAAGAGATTGGACAACCATTTGTCAAAGTGGTGTAGGGTTTCCTGCCTAAGCAGGGGGTTGGACTAGAAGACCTCCAAAGTCCCTTTCAACTCAACTCTCCTCTCCTCTCCTCTCCTCTCCTCTCCTCTCCTCTCCTCTCCTCTCCTCTCCACTCTTTTGTTCCTGTTCTGTTCCATTCCATTCCGTTTCTACTCTACTCTACTCTACTCTACTCTACTCTACTCTACTCTACTCTACTCTACTCTACTCTACTCTCTTCCCTTGAGAGAACCAACCTAGAATTAAGGAGAAATGTCCTGACAGTGAGAACAATTAAGCAGAGGAAGGACTTGTCTCCAGAAGTTGGTCCATTCTGTTCTGTTTCTAGTCTACTCTACTCTACTCTGCTCTGCTCTGCTCTGCTCTACTCTACTCTACTCTCTTCCCTTGAGAGAACCAACCTAGAACTAAGAAGAAATGTCCTGACAGTGAGAACAATTAAGTAGTGGAAGGACTTGCCTCCAGAAGTTGTTCCATTCTGTTCTGTTTCTAGTCTACTCTACTCTGCTCTGCTCTGCTCTCTTCCCTTGAGAGAACCAACCTAGAACTAAGAAGAAATGTCCTGACAGTGAGAACAATTAAGTAGTGGAAGGACTTGCCTCCAGAAGTTGTTCCATTCTGTTCTGTTTCTAGTCTACTCTACTCTGCTCTGCTCTGCTCTGCTCTGCTCTCTTCCCTTGAGAGAACCAACCTAGAACTAAGAAGAAATGTCCTGATAGTGAGAACAATTAAGCAGTGGAAGGACTTGTCTCCAGAAGTTGTTCCATTCTGTTCTGTTTCTAGTCTACTCTACTCTGCTCTGCTCTGCTCTGCTCTGCTCTCTTCCCTTGAGAGAACCAACCTAGAACTAAGAAGAAATGTCCTGACAGTGAGAACAATTAAGTAGTGGAAGGACTTGCCTCCAGAAGTTGTTCCATTCTGTTCTGTTTCTAGTCTACTCTACTCTGCTCTGCTCTACTCTGCTCTGCTCTCTTCCCTTGAGAGAACCAACCTAGAACTAAGAAGAAATGTCCTGACAGTGAGAACAATTAAGTAGTGGAAGGACTTGCCTCCAGAAGTTGTTCCATTCTGTTCTGTTTCTAGTCTACTCTACTCTGCTCTGCTCTGCTCTGCTCTGCTCTCTTCCCTTGAGAGAACCAACCTAGAACTAAGAAGAAATGTCCTGATAGTGAGAACAATTAAGCAGTGGAAGGACTTGTCTCCAGAAGTTGTTCCATTCTGTTCTGTTTCTAGTCTACTCTACTCTGCTCTGCTCTGCTCTGCTCTACTCTACTCTCTTCCCTTGAGAGTACCAACCTAGAATTAAGGAGAAATGTCCTGACAGTGAGAACAATTAAACAGTGGAAGGACTTGTCTCCAGAAGTTGTAGGTGCTCCTACACTGAAAGTGTTAAAGAAGAGATTCAACAACTATTAGTCTGAATTTGTATAGGTGAGTTGGTCGTGGCGAGCTGTCCCATTCCAATACCCCTTCCTGATACAGATAGATACAGATTAACAGAAGGGAAGGGACCTTGTAGGTCCTCTCTTCCAACCCCCCATCGAAGGATTAGACCCTACTGCTTCATCATGTCTCATTTTCTTAAACATGTTTAGCATGCGTGTTCCACCTGAACTTTACCGTGACTGACGCATCTCAGGAAAATCCAAGAATAACACCTTTCGTTTTAGGAAGGAAAAAAAAAAAGGCAAAAAAAATGCTGTAAGGTTATTATGATTATTATTTACAGAAATGTTGTTCCTTTTCTTCAGCACATCTCCAATTCACTTGTCATCAACCAACATTGATAGTTTGGAAATAGGACATTTCATGACCAGCAAAGCGTGACAATAAGATAATTGTTTGAAACAAGAGAACGCGAGAAATTATAGCAGGTAGCAGCAGTAACAGCAGCTTGACCTTTTGAGGCAGAAATGCCTGAAACCCTAAGCCAATTATTTTAATTAATTTGATTCTTTTTTTCCCCCCAGAAGCAAATCAAATACGTTCTGCAGGTCTCTTTCAACTTTATTCACCTCAAAAACAGACCCCAGAATTCTACTTGCTGTGATTCTTCTTCAATTGGCCGGGAAGACTTTAAAAGAATTTAATTTGCAGCAACGTTGCTTATTACATTAGCATTAATTTGCATACATCATGAACCAACCTCAAAAAAGTATTTCATTTCGGTCCCTCTGGCTATGAATTCTGGAGCCGTAGCTATTCTGGGAATTCTAAACTTTTGCAACTCTTCTGGTAAGACCTGGAGGTAATGTTCTTAAAAAGAACTCCCTTAGATGCCCAGGTTTATAACTTCACTTGTGAAGCAAACAATTAATGTTTCTCTCCATGCCTCCCCACAATTTTAATGTCTTTAATATCCCTGATATTTTAGAGCAGAGCAGCAACCATAACAATTAAAAGAAGATATATACCGTATATAATGTAGTGGAAAATCTGTCATTATATACATGCCTGCCAGGTACGTAATAAATGTTATAAAGCAGTGTATCTCAACCTTGGTAACTTTAAGATGTGATAGACTTCAACTCCCAGAATTCTGAGGAATAGTCCAGATAACTGTAAAAATGAGAAGTTGAGAAATGATGATAGATAGATAGAAATATAGAGATAGATGTTAGATGATATAGATAAATGATAGAGGATATAGAAGATAGATAGACAGACAGACAGACAGACAGACAGACAGACAGACAGACAGACAGATAGACAGACAGACAGACAGACAGACAGACAGACAGACAGACAGACAGACGGACGGACGGACGGACAGACGGACGGACGGACGGACAGAGACAGAAAAGTAGGTGGATGGATGGAAGGATGGATGGATGGATAGATAGATTGACAGACAGACAGACAGAGACAGATAGGTAGGTAGGTAGATGGATGGACGGACAGACAGACAGACAGATAGATAGAGAGACAGAGAGATGATAGATAGATTGACAGAGATAGATAGATGATAGATAGATAGATAGATAGATAGATAGATAGATAGATAGATAGATAGATAGATAGATAGATAGATAGAGATAGATAGATAGATAGATAGATAGATAGATAGATAGATAGATAGATAGATAGATAGATAGATTGACAGACAGAGAGACATAAGTAGGTAGGTTGATAGATGGATGGATAGATAGATAGATAGACCGACAGACAGATGATAGATAGATTGATTGATTGACAGACAGAGAGAGATAGATAGATAGATAGATGGGTAGGTAGGTGGATGGATAGATAGATATAGATACATAGATAGATGATAGTTAGATAGACAGACATTCATAATAATCTTGTTGCATTTTGAAAAATAATAAATATACGATTTTGTATGCTTTCAGAGCTCGGCCAGTTACAATTTTAAGACAGTTCTCCCAGAAAATTCACATCGATTGTATTGCAGTCTCAAGATATATTAAATCTGTTTAATTTAATCCACAGCAAAGCACAGTAAACCCCTGGGAGGTGAAAAACCGAAGAGAGATCAAATAGGAAGCCTTACATTAACCAAAAGAAAAGGAAAAAAAACCCCAGGAATAAATTAAGATGTTGTATAACAAGGATACAGTCGAAGCATAGAAAGAAGCAGTTTTGCCTTTGAGGGATAGTATTAATTCTCCCAGATTGATTGATTGATTGATTGATTCCATTCGTTTCATTCATTCCATTTCTTTCTTTCTTTCTTTCTTTCTTCCTTCCTTCCTTCCTTCCTTCCTTCCTTCCTTCCTTCCTTCCTTCCTTCCTTCCTTCCTTCCTTCCTTCCTTCCTTTCTTTGCTTGCTTGCTTGCTTGCTTGCTTGCTTGCTTGCTTGCTTGCTTGCTTGCTTGCATCTTCTTCCAAGCTACTTTAGTTTATGCAAAGGATTCTTCCCAAAATTTGCTGCTGTTTTGAATGGATCATGATGGGGTCATCTGCAGACTTTTCCATTTCCCATCTCTGACTAGTGTGATCGATTGATTATGTACCAGCAAGTCAGTGTTAACTCATAGATAATCTTCTTCAAGATTATTTAACCATCAGCAGGCAGTGTTCCAATATTTGAGGGGTGGCCACAGAGAAGAGAGGGAGTCAAATTATTCTCCAAAGCACCTGAAGGCAGGGCGAGAAGCAATGGGTGGAAACTAATCAAGGAGAGAAGCAACTTAGAACTAAGGAGAAATTTCCCGGCAGTGAGAACAATGAATCAGTGGAACGACTTGCCTGCAGAAGTTGTGAATGCTCCAACATTGGATGTTTTTAAGAAGATGTTGGATAACCATTTGTCTGAAGTGGTGTAGGGTTTCCTGCCTAAGCAAGGGGTTGGACTAGAAGACCTCCAAGATCCCTTCCAACTCCGTTATTCTGTTAAGATGATGGGTACTCAACCTATCCTTTCTGGTCTTCCAGTAATTCAGATGTTGGAGATCAGATGCAGTCCAGTACCTAATGTAACTAACATACTTTAATGGCTTGATTTTAGTTTGTAATTTCAATGTTACTTTTCAAAGCTAGAATAGAATAACTTAACATAGAATATTGTCCCTTTGAATGTACACTAATCGGCATATATTAAAATGAAATTTCATTGCCTACAGCTCTTAAAGGGTCACCACCTCCAATATACACTACATAAACCTAAACATAAATATAAATAAATAAATACATACATACAAAATAATGTATATACCCACATATATTATATGACACAGAGAATTGTGTCATTAGAGTAGAGTAGAGTAGAGTAGAGTAGAGTAGAGTAGAGTAGAGTAGAGTAGAGTAGAGTAGAGTAGAGTAGAGTGGAAGAGAAGAGAAGAGAAGAGAAGGGAAGGGAAGGGAAGGGAAGGGAAGGGAAGGGAAGGGAAGGGAAGGGAAGGGAAGAGAAGAGAAGAGAAGAGAAGAGAAGAGAAGAGAAGAGAAGAGAAGAGAAGAGAAGAGAAGAGAAGAGAAGAGAAAAAAGAGAAAAAAGAAGGAATGGGAATAGAATAGAATAGAATAGAATAGAATAGAATAGAATAGAATAGAATAGAATAGAATAGAATAGAATAGAATAGAATAGAATAGAATAGAATAGAATAGAATAGAATAGAATAGAATAGAATAGAATAAAGAATTAGAGTAGAGTGGAATGGAGTGGAAGAGAAGAGAAGAGAAGAGAAGAGAAGAGAAGAGAAGAGAAGAGAAGAGAAGAGAAGAGAAGAGAAGAGAAGAGAAGAGAAGAGAAGAGAAAAAAGAAGGAATGGGAATAGAATAGAATAGAATAGAATAGAATAGAATAGAATAGAATAGAATAGAATAGAATAGAATAGAATAGAATAGAATAGAATAGAATAGAATAGAATAAAGAATTAGAGTAGAGTGGAATGGAGTGGAAGAGAAGAGAAGAGAAAAGAGAAGAGAAGAGAAGAGAAGAGAAGAGAAGAGAAGAGAAGAGAAGAGAAGAGAAGAGAAGAGAAGAGAAGAGAAGAGAAGAGAAGAGAAGAGAAGAGAAAAAAGAGAAAAAAGAAGGAATGGGAATAGAATAGAATAGAATAGAATAGAATAGAATAGAATAGAATAGAATAGAATAGAATAGAATAGAATAGAATAGAATAGAATAAAGAATTAGAGTAGAGTGGAATGGAGTGGAAGAGAAGAGAAGAGAAGAGAAGAGAAGAGAAGAGAAGAGAAGAGAAGAGAAGAGAAGAGAAGAGAAGAGAAGAGAAGAGAAAAAAGGAATGGGAATGGGAATGGGAATGGGAATAGAATAGAATAGAATAGAATAGAATAGAATAGAATAGAATAGAATAGAATAGAATAGAATTTTTTATTGGCCAAGTGTGATTGGACATAGAAGGAATTTGTCGTTGGTGCATATGCTCTCAGTGTACATAAAGAAAAAATAAAATATATGAATATTAATGGACTTTAACAGCTAAAACCAAAGCCAAGAAAATGTCCATATTTCCTCTATTGAATATTCTCCATAAGGTGTGTGAAATTTCATGACAGGCTATTCAGTTTCCAGTGACAGAAATTCATTTGCTAGTAAGTTTCATCCTTCACAGATCTTTGATCGGAATCTCATTTCTGGCCTTGCAACCTCAATATGTATAATGCCGCTTCATTATTTTCTGACATTTTTGCCTCACAACGAGCAGGTGTAACTTGCAAATAACGCATAAAAGCAATTTCTAATGCTGCTTTCAATTCCTGAAAAAAGAAAAAAAAACTAATCTATTTTACGGCGAGTCAGTAGAATGAGCAGGAGAAAAAATTTCTGTTTCATTTTTAACCACAATTGAGCCCAAAATTTCTGTTGTTCAGTGAGATGCTTGTTAAGTGAGTCGTTAAGCGAATCACCGCCATTGATAACTAAGTAAAAGGGTTGTTAAGTGAATCTGTCTTCTGGCCACAAAAGGGGATTGTGTGACCCTGGGGCACCGCAACCGTCATAACTACGAAGCACCTTACTGCATAATACAGATTTCCACCCCACCCCCAATGAGGGATAGAACTCAAAGGCTGTTCTGCAAAAGCCTCGCGAATGACTGCGGAAGAAAAAAATGCTTTGAGTTGAGAGTATGGGGTGTTATACCTTCTTTGCCCTTGAGCTTCCTGTTTCTGTGTGAGAACATGTGTTCTATTGGCTGTGGTCAGATTCCTATGGGGTCATCTAGAGGTCATAGCTGGCTCTATAGGCAAAAGAGAAAATGCAAATCCTAGATGCTTGTCTGAGCTAATCTGGTCAGCTTCTGTCTTATTGTTTATCTGAGCTCCCAGGTTTGAAGTTTGGACTGCTCTAGGACAATGCAACGAAGGGGCTTGTGTTCTGAAAGGGTGTTGGCCAATTCCTATTGTGGCTTAGTGGCTTTCGTCCTGTGTTGGATCTTGGGTGAGGAGCTGCTTCTAATCCTACCATTCTGCCTTTGTTCAGACTTCGCTGCAGGAAGTTTCGAAATATCCTGTCTTGAATGGATTAAAAAAAAAATGTGCATTTCTAAATCTGGCCTCCTCAGTTTCTGCTTGGGGGCAAGAAGACTGGGTCTGCTTCCTGCCTCTAAAAAAACACATTTCTCCATTTCTCCCTTTGGGGGAAATATAATATTCTGCCTTTTTAAAAAAAAATATATTTCGCAAAATATTTCATTCTCCCAGGTGGGGTAAGCGCTGACTTTCTATGCTATCGAAAGGGCCATAGGGACATTTTTTTCAACAATCCATACAAATGCTCCTTTTCGTGCTTTGCAAAAGCTGCGTTGCCTCCCAGAAGAACCCGTAAAGATTTGGTGGTGGGGGAGAGCGTTGGCTTTCAAGCGAAACTCCTTTGCAGATGTGTTATAAAATGCAACTGCCCAAAAGAAAGGGTGTCTTTGCATTCCAGAAGCTTAGCGTAGCCAGCTGAGAGCAAGTGGAAACGAAAAGAGTACAGGAATAGAAAAAGATTGGATCAGCTGGATCCAATCTAGCCCGGCGTTAGTCTCCATAACGGCAAGCCAAAAGCTGATGGGAAGTTAACTATCAAGTTACAAGAATAACAGATTGGAAGGCTCCAGAGGATTTCTTGGAGTCTGGGGAGGACAAAAACGGCCTTCCCCACACTCCTGGAGGCTCTCTGGAGGCTGGAAACGGCTCGTTTCGCAACTTCCGGTGGGCCCGAAAGGCCTGGAAATCAGCTTACTGGCATGCGTGAGCATGCTGGAGCTGAACTAAGGCAATGCTTGCATGCCCACAGATATGGCTCCATGTGCCACCTGTGGTTCACCATCACGGCCCTATGTTATTCTGGACAAATGGTGGGTGGGAGGGTGGGAGGGTGGGTGGATGGATGGATTTGGACGGACGGATGGATCCAGTTGGCTTTCACTCCTAACAATAGCAATAGCACTCAGACTTATATACTGCTTCATAATCTTTAGAGGCCTCTCTAAGCGGTTTACATAATCAGCACCTTGCCCCCAATAAACTGGGTCCTCTTTTTACCGACCCTAGAAAGATGGAAGGTGGAGTCAACCTTGAGCCAGTCAGGATCGAACTGCTGGCAGTCAGCAGAAGTAGCCTGCAGTACTGCATTCTAACCACTGCGCCACCACGGCTCTTATTTAGGGTAAAAACATTAGACAGACCTTTTTTAAAAAAAATAAATCCTGCCTACGATTTCTCCGCACCAAATAATTTGGTGACAATCTCAGACAAATCAGGATAAGATACGTAGCCCAGTTATTCCTCCACTGAGATTCCTAGTATTTAGCATCCTACAGTATCACTCAGTCTTCAGAGCAGGCGTGAAATCCAGCAGGTTCTGACAGGTTCTAGAGAACCGGTAGAAGAAATTTTGAGTAGTTTGGAGAACCAGCAAATGCCACCTCTGGCTGGCCCCAGAGTGGGGTGGGAATGGAGATTTTGCGATATCTTTCCCCCAGAAGTGGGGTGGGAATGGGGATTTTACAGTATCCTTCCCCTGGAGTGGGGAGGGAATGGAGATTTTGCAGTATCCTTCCCCTGCCACACCCACCAAGCCACGCCCACCAAGCCAAGCCCAAAGAACTGGAAGTAAAAAAATGTGGATTTCACCACTGCCTCCGAGGCGATAGCAAAAGACACAGAAGTTTTTTTCCCCTTGCTCTTCCGCATTCATGCATATGCTCGCTTGTCAATTTTAATCATCCCCTCTGATTTATCTGAGGCAGAAGCTCAGCCCATGCAGAGTTTGTTTTTTCACCTCCTGGGTTATTCACTACTTTACAATTACTGTCACGCAGATGTTGGGGTGAGTTAGCTAGTCGCAAGAGCAGAGCAAGGAAATCAACAAGACAGAGAAGAGAAGGGAGTTACCCCAGACCTTAAGTGAAAGAAGTTTCTCACTCTTGCCATTCAAAGCAGGATGATAATACTTATGGAGCTACAATACCCTCTGGAGCAGAGATGGATTTGGCATAATTTTACCACCGGTTCGCCGCGCACCGAAAATGTGAGCGCACATGCGTGCACGTTCGCTCACTTCGTTCTCGTGCACACCTTCCATGCATGCGCCCAGCCTTCCGTGCATACGTGTGGCTTAGAAAACGTGGCTAAATAGGACGGAAGGTCGCCGAACCGGCTGAATACACCAAGACTAGTGGTGGGTTTCTAATTTTTTTACTACCGGTTCTGTGAGTGTGGCTTGGTGGGTGTGGCATGGTTTGGTGGGTGTGTCTTGGTGGGCATGACAGGAGAAGGACACTGTAAAATCTCCATTCCCACCCCACTCCAGGGGAAGGTTACTGCAAAATCCCCATTTCGTCCTGATCAGCTGGGACTCGGGAGGCAGAAAATAGAGGGGGACAAGGCCAGTCAGAATTTTTACTACCGGTTCTCCGAACTACTCAATTTTTCCTCTACCGGTTCTCCAGAACTGGTCAGAACCTGCTGAAACCCACTTTTGACCAAGAACTCCTGAAACTTGGATATGGTTCGAAATCTAATGAGCTGGCCCCAGCCAGAGAGGCCACGTCAATAGAAGGGAATATTTGTAGCTCAAGGTTGAATTGTGGGGCTGGATGGTTTCCTTGCAGGGTCAATGGGCGGAGTTTCCCGCCAGTTTTTCAACCGGTTCTTGCAAACCGGTCCGAACTGGGGGCAACCCATCACTGCAAGGACCCCATAATCTTTCTCCTTCTCTCTGCAAGCCACACTCCCTTCTTGTACTGAGGATATTACCTAGCTGAGTCGTGAAACTTCTGCAAGAAAATCACCCATCTCAGAGAGCAGCAAGGACCTTACATTCTTCTTCATTTGGGGTGTAAGTGTCATCATCCACTGGTTATCCAACGTAAAGGTTTCTACTGGCAGCCCCCAGGGGGAGAGCTTTCTCTGTGGGGGCACCTACTATCTGGAACAAGCTTCCCCCGGAGATACGGAGGATCCCGGATCTGCGCACCTTCCGCCGCGCTCTTAAGACCTTTTTATTTCACCAGGCGGGCCTGGCCTAACTTCTCTTCTTCTTTTAGCGTCTGAATTTTAATCTGTTTTAAATTGTGGGGGGTGTTTTAATTCTGTCTGGGCCAAATTTATTTAATTTGATTTTATTTGGGCTTTTAAATTTTGTATACATGTATTTTTATTGTTGGCTGTTCACCGCCCTGAGTCCTTCGGGAGTGGGGCGGTATATAAATCTAATGCATCTAAATCTAAATCTAAATCTAATCCTTGGGAGAAAGAAACAAGGCTGATAGGTTTGCAATGTCCTGATTTTTCTTTTTCACTTCTCTGTTGTTGTTTTTTATTTTTTATTTTTTTATTTTTTTGAAGTGGTACTATTTTGAAGTACTGTTTAGTGAATCAGCTGCCTATCTGCTTTTGAAGATGCATTCAGAATCTGAATAAATGATGAAGTCGGCTGGGGTATTTTATAGCAGCTCAAGCGAGCTGCAAAATCACTGACTTTCCTCTTTATTAATGTGTTTTTCGAGTGGCAGCCATTTGAACTTGGAAAACTGACCTTCCATGCCTACCATTTTTTTCTCCCATGGAACAATGCAAATATGCATGTGTGTATACAGTTTGTATGTCAGTGGTGAAATCCAAATTTTTTTACTACTGGTTCTGTGGGCGTGGTGTGGCTTGATGGGCACGGCTTGGTGGGCATGGCAGGGGAAGGATACTGCAAAATCTCCATTCCCACCCCAATCTGGGGCCAGCCAGAGGTGATATTTGCCGGTTCTCCGAACTACTCAAAATTTCCGCTACCAGTTCTCCAGAACCTGTCAGAACCTGCTGGATTTCACCCCTGGTGTATGTGTATGTATGTAAAAAGATAAAGGTTCCCCTTGCACATATGTGCTAGTCGTTCCCAACTCTAGGGGGCGGTGCTCATCTCTGTTTCAAAGCCGAAGAGCCAGCGCTGTCCGAAGATGTCTCCATGGTCATGTGGCCAGCATGACTCAACACCAAAGACACGTGGAACGCTGTTCCCTTCCCACCAAAGGTGGTCTCTATTTTTCTACTTGCATTTTTTACAAATGCAGAAGCTGGGGCAAATAACGGGAGCTCACCCCGTTACGTGACGCTAGGGATTCGAACCGCTAAACTGCTGACCTTTCAATCCACAAGCTCAGCGTTTTAGCCACTGAGCTATATGTGTATGTATATGTGTATGTATATATCAGGACACAGCCAAGCTCCCACCCAATCAGTTCACACCCCCACTAGCGGTTAAAAGGAAGAAACAGCTGCGATCATACATTGCTCCTAGAAGCACGAAGCCGAAAACACCAGCCTGAAGATGATGAATGAGACTCAGCTGATCCCCCTCATGCGCTGTTCTACTTACCTTCCCAAGCCTCCTTTTGGTGCACTCTGTACATACGCATGCAGCACGCATCTGGCGCGCAGTGCGCATGCACGACTAGTAAACCGATAGCAAACAGATTCAGATTTCACACTGCTTTAGGTGCTTTGGAAACCCTAAAACTTTCTTTAAAAACTTGCCCCGAAGGTGCATTTTTTTTCAAGAGGCAACAGGACTTTCTTCTTCTTCTTTGAAGACGTTTTGCTTCTCATCCAAGAAGCTTCTTCAGCTCTTCAAAAACATGTTCTCTAGTTATAGGGAAGTTGAATTTCTCCTTCCGAATGCCGAGATTCACAAGGGGACGAGGGGTTTCTTAATAGGAGATCTTCAAGATTTAATGCCGACACCTGCCAACCAGCCCAAGTCAATGGTTTGGATGAAACATTTACAAACTACTTTGGTAATGAGCATAATTAGGCTTGCTGCCCCTTCTGAAGCACAGCAGACCCTTCAGCTCACTTCGTACGTTGCTCTAATTCCCTCCCGTGGTGCTCGAGGAATTCCCAGCTGTTCCTGTCATTATTTATTAAATTCACAGCTTTCAAGAAGAAAGAGCTCTGGAGACGCCCCAGGATTTCCACACCTAATTAGATCACTTCTCTCTCATTCTCTCCCTCTGTCTCTCTCTGTCTCTCTCTCCCTCCCTCTCTCTGTCCTTCTCTTTGTTTCCCTCTCCCTCTGTCTTTCTCTCTCTCTTCTCTCTTTCCCTCTCCCTCCCTCTCCCTCTGTCTCTCTGTCTCTCTTTCCCTCTCCCTCCCTCTCGCTCTGTCTCTCTGTCTCTCTGTCTCTCTGTCTCTCTCTTTTCTCTCTCTCATTCTTCTCTCTTTCTTTCACACTCTTTCTCTCTTTCTCTCTCTATCTCTCTGACTCTGTCTCTCTCTGTTTCCCTCTCTGTGCCTCTCCCTCTCCTTCTGTCTCCCTCTGTCTCTGTCTCTAGCTGTCTCTCTCTCTTTTCTCCCTCATTCTCTCTCTCCCTCTTTCTTTCTCTCCCCTCTCTTTCTCCCTCTGTCTCTGTCTCCCTCCATCTCTCTCTCTGTGTGTGTCTGTCTCTCTCTGTCTGTCTCTCTTCTTTCTCTCATTCTCTCTCTCTTTCTTTCTCTTTTCTCTCTCTCTGTCTCTCTCTCTCTCTCTCTGTGTGTGTGTGTTTCCCTCTCCCTCTGTTTCTCTCTCTCTTCTCTCCCTCTGTCTCCCTCTCTCTCTCTCTCTGTCTTTGTCTCTAGCTGTCTCTCTCTTTTCTCTCTCATTCTCTCTCTCTCTCTTTCTCCTCTCTCTCTCTTTGTGTCTCTCTCTCTCCCTCTCCCTCTGTCTCCCTGTCTCCCTGTCTCTCTCTCTCTGTGTCCATCTCTGTCTCTCTCTCTTTTCTCTCTCTCATTCTCTCTCTCTCTCTTTCTTTCAAACTCTCTCTCTTTCTTTTCTCTCTCTCTCTTGTGTTTCGTTGCCTAGATGGCACCGACCATCATCGATCAAGCAGAAAAATGTACAAGGAAATTTAAGGAAATTTAAGGAAACATCAGGGCAAAGCCCAAACTTTGGTAGTATGTTGAGTAACATCCATCTCTTGTTCTCTACATAGGCATTCGTTGTGACAGCGTAGTGCAAATCTTGGCCATTTCATATTTGCAAACTGACACGGTGCTAGAATATAGGTAATTGTGACATTTTCTCATTCCACACCCCCTCTCCCCACAACCCCTAGGTACAATGTCTGTGACTTTTCAGGTTTTTCAGAAAATGCCTGGCTGAGCTACATTAGACGGTATGATTTTCATAGTATAATACAATTTTGCTAGTGGTACCCCGAAAAGATTAAATCTCTCTTCAAAAATAAAAATACTTACATACATACATATTTTTCAGGAAAAAGGTCTGAGGTAAAAAAAATATGCTCCAAGGTCTCTCTTAATCACATACATACATACATACATACATATTTTTCGGGAAAAAGATCTGAGGTAAAAGAATATGCTCTGAGGCAGGGGTGAAATGCTCCCGGTTCGGACCAGATCGCTCGAACTGGTAGCGATGGCAGTGGGTGGTTCGGAGAACCAGTAGCAAAAATCCCTCCCCACCTCATGCCCAGCTGAATCGCGCAATCATCAGAGGCTTTTGATTTTATTTTTAAAAGCATTTTTTTCTACCACCTCTTCGGCTGAAAAAATGCTTTTAAAAGTAAAAACAAAGCCTCTGCCGATCAGGCAAGTCAGCTGGGATCATCAGAGGCTTTTTAAAAAAAGAAAAGCCTCTGCCGATCAGGCAAGTCAGCTGGGATCGTCAGAGGCTTTTAAAAAAAAGAAAAGCCTCTGCCGATCAGGCAAGTCAGCTGGGATCGTCAGAAGCTTTTAAAAGCATTTTTTTACAACCTCTTCAGACGAAATGTAGAAAAAATGGTTTTTAAAGAAAAGAAAAAAAAACTGGCCACACCCACTCAGTCATATTACACCCCCACCCCACCCCACCAATCCATGCCCATAGAACCAGTAGTAACAAATTTTACATTTCACTGCTCCGAGGTCTCTCTTAATCACATACATACATACTTACATACATACATACATACACATTTTTCAGGAAAAAGATCTGAGGTAAAAAAATATGCTCTGAGGTCTCTCTTCATCACACACACACGTGCACACACACACACATATACACACACACATATATTTTTCAGGAAATAGATCTGAGGCTAAAAATAATAATAGTTTCCGTGCTCTGAGGGCTCTCATAATATACCACATCCCGTTACATCCAAGCATCAAACTACCTGTACTTTCATGTCCTAATGTCATTTTTGTCATTTACTGAGGTAGGGACATCAATCTTATCCCTAACTTTTGGCGAGGCAGGGAAATTTGACTGGTAACGTCCTTGTAATGTATAATTTGACCCTTAGATAAAAATAAAGAGCATTGCAATTTGATGGAGGCGGATGAGTGACCTTGTAATGTTAGCTAATTTTTTTTCAGGCTTCAATGCATAATTCAACCTGATATGATCATTAGCATGCTCCTTGGGTGTGGGGGAAATCTGGAAATTTCAGCGCGATGATCCGAGCAAAGGAGATATGGTATCAGTGCTCAGGTGCATAAAAATGGGCCATAAGGAAGAAGTGATCAATAATGGCTCTACCTATCTTGTTTTCAATTAGTTATGAAAAAAAAATTATATATTCTTTGTGGGAAGATTTATGCAACAATGGAAGAGTCAGCTGAGCCTGCGGAGATTCTGGATCCACCATCTTGGAAGCTTTCTTTGAAGCAGCTGATCATCCATTTTTCATGGATGGTTTAATTGGTTCCCCTAAGATAATCTTTGTAGTTGCTTCCACCTTCGTGATTCTGTTATTTTTTCCTCCAGAGCACGTTGGCTCTCCATGTTGAGGGCCACTAGGCTTTAAAATATGAGAAGTCAGTGTCTTCCAGAAGTTTTTGAAGATGCCAACTCCCTCTGCTCAAAACCTTGACCATTGGGCTGTTTTCCTTGGATTTAGAGGGAGTCATAATCCACATCCCTGTGGAAGAAAACTACTTGTTTCTTTCTCCTATAGGCAGTGGTGGGATTCAGCCGGTTCGGGTCGATTCAGGTGAACCAATTGTTAAACTGCTGGCTGGCCCCATCCCCTTTCCAGGTGTCCCCACACACCCCATTTTGGCTCCCAGGTAAATATAGAGAGGCCTACTAGGTCCAAAATGGATCACGGGGGAAGGGGCAGTATGCCCCCCTGCAGTCCATTTTTGCTCCCAGGGAGGTGCAGGGGGCTGGGTGCTGCCTGTCATACCCCTTGGCCATGCCCAACATGGCCACGCCCACCCACCCATTAGGATAGAGAACCGGTTGTTAAATTATTTGAATCCCACCACTGGCTATAAGGAATAAAGCAGTGGTGAAATCCAATTTTTTTTTACTACTGGTTCTGTGGGCATGGCTTGTTGGGTGTGGTGTGGCTTGGTGGGCATGGCAGGGGAAGGATACGGCAAAATCTCCATCCCCACCCCACTTCAGGGGAAGGATACTGCAAAATCTCCATTCCCACTCCACTCCAGGAGAAGGGTACTGCAAAATCCCCATTCCCTCCCCACTCCTGGGGGAAGGATATTGCAAAATCTCCATTCTCACCTCACTCTGGGGCCAGCCAGAGGTGGTATTTGCCAGTTCTCTGAACTACTTAAAATTTCCACTACCAGTTCTCTAAACTGTTCAAAATTTCCGCTACCGGTTCTCCAGAACCTGCTGGATTTCAGCCCTGGAATAAAACATAGATATCTTGTAGTCATGCGAGATACTCAGAAATGATATGAACTGGGACTGAAGAAGTTTGCAGAATCTCAGCTTGCTGGGCAAGTAACCCCAAGGTGGTAGGATCAAAGCTCAAAAGACTCCATTTTAGATTGTTCTTTATCTTTGCTGAATTGTTTGCCAGATGCCCTTGAAGGAGAAGAAGATTACCGTAGCCAAGGTAAATCGTCCAAATTTAAAATAATATCAAATAGCATCCTAGAAAGGATTGTATTTCTCGACTCTTTTATCATTCATTCAACCTCTGCAGAAAATGGATGCACCTTGCATATTGTCAAGGGGATGTGGAAACAAAATGCATCGCTTTTATCAGCCTTTAAAACATATATTTAATGGCCATCAGAGACCAACCAGAGAGATTTGTTTTGGAGAAATACATTTTCAGTTAAATTAGAAACCGTCCCTCCTCCCTTCCCCCCAACCAATTTCTGAGAAACAGGTCTCATTATAGTTTCCGCTAAAGATAGGGGGGGAAGGAGATGTGCAAAATTTCAAAATCCCAAATCAATAATTAGCAATCTTTTTTTTTTAAAAAAAAACACTTTTGTATCCCACCTTGACTACTTTTATAAATAAAAAAAGGCAGAGGATATACTTAATATTAATGCTCTGTTGGAAGAAACGTCCTTCTGGGTTCCGTTCCAAGTGGGGAAAAAGACATGGGATTCATGGAAGTTGCTTGGAAAGATGTTTTTTAATGGTGGACAGGACCATACGCCTTGAAGATCTTGGGTGAAGAAAAAAAAAGGGAGAGATGGGGCTTTGGAATTTGAGCTTGTATTCTGATTGGTTGTCAGACTCCCATGGGCCTATGCAGGGGTAACTTTGTACGTTGTCTGTGTCCCAAGCTTGGTTGAGCCTTGCTGGGTGATGATGTAATGAAAGGACTGTGGGCAATTCCTCCTATGGCTCTGCCTGCAGGAGGTAGATCTTTGTTATGTAAAATAGATAGGCCCACGCCTTAATAGCCCATTAACAAGGGTGGAGGGGTGGGTGAGTTTCTGCCTCCCTTTTAGGGGAAATATTCCGTCCTTTTATTATTTCCTAAAATATCTCATTTTCCTAGAAGAGGGGTGGGTGCTAAATTCCTACAGCTCCTTCCTTCTCCTATTTTCCCACCTACCAGGCGAGCTGAGCTGAGAGAAAAAGGGACTCACAAAATCACCCAGCTGGCTTTCACACCTAAGGCAGCACTAGAACTCACGGACTCCCACTTACTACTATAATTACTAGAGCCTTGGTGGCGCAGCAGACTAAAGTGCTGTTAAATAGCACCAGCTGCCTGCAATTATTGCAAGCTCAAAACTCACCAGGCTCAAGGTTGACTCAGCCTTCCATCCTTCCGAGCTAGGTAAAATGAGGACCCAGTTTGTGGGGGCAATAAGCTGACTTTGTATAAAAAAGAACACCGTTTGGGGTGGGGGGTGGGCGAAAGCCCTACTAAGCAGGTATATACAAAAGTACGAAGGCTATTGCTTAACGCATTGTAAGCCGCCCTGAGTCTCCGGAGAAGGGCGGCATATAAATTGAACTAATAAATAAATAATAAATAAATAAATACTGTGCTCGATTTCTTATTCGGTTAGATGATAAAATTAATGCAGAGCTATTGTGGGAAAAACGCATATTTAGATGGCTAGAATCAAGGCAATATATAGAGATACAAGCGATCTGGCTTTTGAACTGAAATCGTTTCTCGTATCAGGAAAATTCCCATAGATTCATTCTCCAGGTGCCAAGGGGAGATGTTTTAATTTCCCAACATCTGGCATTCCCAAACTGCTCCTCTTCTTGTTTTGTTGTTTACTTCTTTTCCTTTGTTCTCTTGAAGGTAAGCAGACAGCAGAAATACAAGAAGCATCCTGAGATCCATTCCCTATGAATATGCATGTTTATGTCATCTGTTGCTTATGCATTAGTTTTCCCTTCCTTTCTAAAGTACATAAATACCACAGGTGATATTCAGCTGCTTCAGACCGGTTCGGGCAAATTGGTAGTGGTGACCTTCGGGTGGGCCTACCCACACGTCCGGGCCCAATCCTGTCCTATATCGCTGTGTTGTTTGACATTGCATGCATGTACGAATGGTGCGCACGAGCGAATTACTGTGTTCTTTGACATTGCATGCATGCGTGAATGGCACACATGTGCAAATTGCCATGGTTTGTGATGCTACACGCATGTGTGGATACTGCATGTGTGAGCAAAGTGAACATGTGTGCATACGTGCACATTTCTGGTGCTGGGTGAATTGGTTGCTACAGTATGTGAATCCCATTTCTGATAAATACAATCAAAACCTTTTGTCTGAAGGGGTGTGTCTCTTTGGGGATGGGGGGCACCAAACAATAAACTGTAGCAGTAAGTATTGATTCTTTCTTTGGGGTCCTGCATTGTTTTTTCCCCCCAAAGTTTTTTATTAATAATACGAATTAAAAACATTGGACATGGTGTGATGTCTCCGGTTTACACATTTTCATCCAGTTTTACTTTGCAATCGATACAATTCCTTATCTCTATACAAATTTACACTATTTATCACATTTCAAACATGTAGATTCTTTCGTCTGTGAAAGTTATATCAATACCAAATTCATTCTTATCTATCACAGAAAACTAACATAAGAGCTTCTAAATATTCAAACATTATTGACATTCAACTCATCAATAATCATTTATCCAGCATTCCTCCTCCTGTCCAGACAATAATAACATTTGTTCCAGATTTCATAATACTTGTTTCATTCTTATCTTTAAGTTCCAGAGTCAACCTGTTCATTTCTGCACAAGTTAATATTTTAGCTAATACTTCTTCTACGGAGGTCTCTTTATTTTTTCCATTTTTGTGCAAAGGCTAATCTTGCTGCTGTTAGAATATGTAACATTAGACATATTGTACCCTTGTTGTAATTGCCCTTTATGATGCCCAGTAAAAAGAATCCCAGTTTTGGTTCTATATTTTGCATTAATATCTCTTCTAGCCATTGTTTTATCTGGCGCCAAAATTTTGTAGCTTTTGGGCATTCCCACCACATGTGATTAAAAAGTCCCCGGCACTGCCTCACACTTCCAACACATTGATTAATATTTTTTGGAGTCCTGCATTGTGATTGCACATTTTTTACAACATTTGTCCTTCTTTGTTTATGTAGCTCTCTCACAATTGTGTAAGATTGGTTTCTACTACATTACATATCTCTTCCCAGATAGCATAGCATTTAGACTTATATACCGCTTCATGGTGCTTTTACAGCCCTCTCTAAGTGGTTTATACAGTCAGTCTCTTGCCCCCAACAATCTGGGTCCTCAGATGTTTGCCTTCCCTGGGAAGTAGGTGTATAACTGGCTTCTGCCTCTTGTCACTGACTCAAGTCTAAGTCCCCACTTGACTCCTCTTTCCAGCCTGGCTGGCAGTTTCCCAAAATCATGCCACAAATAAAACCGATAGTGTCTGTGCATCTTGACTTTTTTTGACCTTCCTTAGGGATCCTTTTCTATGCCATCTGTTCTGTCCCCATCACACACACACGCACACAAACAGTCAGCCAGGAATTAATGAATCCAGCAGTCAGGAATTCTTTTGAGATAACAGAATTGGCAGCAACACATAAACTGCCTGCCAAAAGATTTTACTCACTAAGGGAGGTTTTTTCCTCCTCAGTCCGATACACCAAATTAAGTCCACAAAGCAAAGAATTGTCCAAGTCCAGTCCAAAGAAATCCAAGAAGAGCGTATAACAGGGTTCTAGAAACACGATATGACTTCCGAGCTTTTCAATTTGTCCGTCACAAGGCCTGAATAGCCGCCATGCTCCCTTTTATCCCTTGTGGGGTGTGGTCCAGTGACTCAGCTCAATTTCTGGCCTGCCCACGCCTCTTTCTCTGCTGTGCACGCTTATCCTTCCGACGCTGTCGGGGATCCAGCCAAAACTCATCCCCGGCGCTCTCTATCTGCAGCTGCTCCAAAGTGCCTTGCTCCTGGCATATCTCTTGGCCTTCGGAGGACACCTGAGGCATTGCCAGAGAGGAGGGTCATGGAGAGGGACGCCTTGCCAAATCCTCTCCTTTACCTTCTGAGTCCTCTCCCTCTGATAAGACAGGCTCGGGGGTCGGAGTCACAACAGCATCCTTCCCTGTGAACCGGGGGTGAAATCTACTTACCTTCCTTACCGTTTCGGAAGTGCATGCGCCACATGCTCAGAAGGTAAAGAACACATTACTTCCTGGTTAAAACCAGGAAGTAATGACACCCAGGTGGGTGGGCGGAGCTTTCCTCCACCATCGCTACCGGATCACCAAACCATCTGGCACGATCGCTATCAGATCACCCGATCCGGTGTGAACCGGGAGGATTTCACCCTTGCTGTGATCCCCAAGAGAATATAACTAAGGGAACACAGAACTTAAAGTACACTGTTTTATCTCCTGCTTAAGATTTCCTTTTAAGTATTGGGTTCGTTTTTTGTTTTTTTGTTTTTGAAGGATCTGGAGATGGATCTTGATTTTTGCCTTCAGTTCCTGTTCTTCAGGACCTGAAATCGTGTTTATGAGTAATAGTCCGATGCAAATATTAAATGGCCCTTTAGCTCCTCTATGACAGATGCTGTCAGGATATGAATTGTGCAACTGACTGAAGTCACCTTAAGTCTGACACTGGATAAATTAATACCAGAGAAAATATGTTGATCAGCAGCAACTCAAGATTTGACCAGCAAGATGAGCTGTGATTCAAGCTCCCAGTTTAACTCGTGCAAACTATTGCCTGGGCTGAGAAAAAAATAGTAAGGACAGAGTGAATGGATTATGTTGAATTTAACACGGAGGAAGAAAATCGGTGCAGCCATTGCATACATAGGCAGTGACTGTCCGAAATGATGAAAGGCTGAAAAAAATGAATTCTTTTTTTAAAAAATTTGATTTATATGCCGCCCTTCTCCAGAGACTCAGGGTGGCTTACAACGCGTTAAGCAATAGCCTTCATACTTTTGTATATTTTATACAAAGTCAGCTTATTGCCCCACAAACTGGGTCCTCAATTGACCTACCTTAGAAAGGATGGAAGGCTGAGTCAACCTTGAGCCTGGGGAGATTTGAACTGGTGTAATTGCAGACAGCTGGATGTTAATTACGGTGCTTTAGTCTGCTGAGCTAAACCAGGCTCTTATAAAATGAACTTTTGAGGGAAATTTGGATTATTTTTTTTTCACTCAGGCCAACTTTAAGAGGAAAAATGTCCTGTAAATGGAATGGGCCAATGGAATCACGAGATTAAGTTTTTGGCCAACAGCATTATAGATAGCTAGTAGACAATAAAAGGATGCAGATTTGTACTTTTGGGAGTTCAGGTCTGTTCCCAAACCCAGAGAAAATAAAATAGCCTTTTTCTGAAATCAAGTTCAATGAATAAATACCCAGTGGGAAGAGAAGCAATTAAGGGTCTCCATTTTAGGATATATTTTTTTTAAAAGTCCAAGATGGCTGTTGATTTAGATTCAGCAGAGGAATACTTTGGAAATCTGATTAAATTTAATAACCTTCTAGCATGATGCCTACTCATTTCAACCTCTTTTGTGCAGATTCCCCCCAGGAATATATTTCATGTCATTTGAAACCTGGACTCACAAAGCAGTTCCCTTCTCTTTTATTTCCAAAATTCTATCTACTTTTTGCAATTTGTCATTCCTGACAAAATGCCACCTTCATTCAAGCCTATCGTTGATGTGTCATATTTGCCCAAAACGTTTCTGAGTTCATTTCTTCCACCTAGATGGCCAACACTGATTTTATCCTTCCTATCACCCTACATCTTATATCAACCCTCCGCCATCTTGAGAATGTATGCTCATCTCTTTTGCAAGAAATGGATCCCAAAGACCTTAATTTTTATTCTTAACACAGGCCTGTGTCGGGAGAAATATCCATCTTGTTCAGTTGCAAGCTGGGAGAAAGACGCTAGAAACATAGAGACTGATGGGAAAGTTGGTTTAATGATGAACAGAACCACCGAGCACGTGGCTGTGGTGCTGCTGAGCCCATGGAGCTGAGACTGGAGGGTTTTAAACCTTCGCTTGGGCTTTGCACTTGAGCTTACTGTTCCTGTGCAAGAACATGTATTCAATTTTTTAAAAAATTTGATTTATATGCCGCCCTTCTCCGGAGACTCAGGGAGGCTTACAATGCATTAAAAGCAACAGCCTTCATACTTTTGTATATTTATACTAAGTCAGATTATTGCCCCCACAAACTGGGTCCTCAATTTACCTACCTTAGAAAGGATGGAAGCCTGAGTCAACCTTGAGCCTGGTGAGATTCGAACATGGAGTAAATTGCAGACAGCTGGATGTTAATTACAATGCATTAGTCTGCTGAGATATCCAGGCTCCTTGGCTGTTGTAGGGGTTATGTAGGGGTCATAGCTGGCTCTATAGACAAAGTACAATCTATGTTTTGTAAACATCTACAGTAATTTACATTGCAGTTGTCATTCTGGACAAAGTGTAAAGAAGAGAAACTAAGAGGATTAAAGGCCTGGAGATTAAAACGTATGAAGAACAGTTGTGTCAGGGCTCCAAGGAACAGACCCAACGAAATCAAAACTCTGAGGCTTGGAGTTTCCTCAAAGTAAGAATTTATTAGGAATGCCATATTTGGCATAGCTGGTGAAAACCCGACTCTGAAGGACTCGAAGTTTTCCCCACCCATATCAAAACCCAAAGCTCTTTCGTCCAAGTCACATGTCCATCACATGGTCCAATGAGGTCACAGTCCTCCTTCAGCTGCTATTGGCCCATGCCTTCCCAACACTGGTGGGGACGTCCTTAGTTCCCATGGGAAAGAATGTTATTTTGACTACAATTCCCCCAGTTATCTCTATCTCCCCCCTCACATTCCCACAGCTGCAACCGGCCTGGCTGTGGCAGCCCCGAAGATTTCCAAAATGGCTTCAGGGCTGACAGGAGGATTTAAGTTTGGCTAGTCTAGAGAAAAGAAGGACTAGAGGGGACATGATAGCAAGTATTCCAGTATCTGAGGAGCTGACACAAAGAGGAGGTGACCCCACTTATTTTTACAAAGCACCAGAAGGCAGGACAAGAAACAAGGAATGGAAACTAATCCAGGAGAGAAGCAACCTGGAATTAAGGAGAAATATGAGAGCAATTAACCGGTGGAAGAGAAGTTGCCTTCAGAAGTTGTGAATGCTCCATCCCTGGAGGTTTTAAAGGAGAGACTGGACAGCCACTTGTCTGGAACGGTATAGGTCTCCTGCTTGAGTAGAAGGCCTCCAAGGTCCCTCCCAGATCTATTCTGTTTGAAATCCCACAAGCAGGATCCATCCACAAGATCTAATGAAGCCTGCCACCCGAATGGCTTCCTAGCGTTACATTATTTATGGCTTGACGGCATGAATATTCCTGGGTGTGATCCACTGGATGACCATGTCATTCTGATTCTCGGTATCTCTATCACAAGTGCATCGAGTCGACACAGTCAGCTGCTTCCTTCCTCTTTGCCAAGACACCAAAACCCCATCTTGTCATAATCCCTCACTGGCTCATCTGCAACGTATTTGGTTCATTTCATCATGACCTAAATCTTTTCAGCATCTTAGCTCCAGACGGAGTGTGAATTTGCACTTTCAAGGAGAAAAAGAGAAACAGAAAGGAAGATGTGGGGATTGTATGCAGGGGAGGGGGGAATTAGAGAAGACACCTCACTGCATTTTTCATTGGCCTTCTCTCAGCGGGAGTATTACGGGTAGTTCCCGTGAAGGGGATTACGGCAAAGTTGTCCTGCCTCAAAATCTATCCTAGTATTTTGTTCCACGAGTGATTCTTTTAAAAGTCTAGTTCAAGGGATTAGAGAGATTTAAATGCCATTTTCTTAAACTCAGTATGCCTGGAGGACAGGAAGGAAGGATTATTTATGCTTAGAGGCCACACAGTATAACTCAAAAGTAAGCAAGTGGAAACCTATCTAACTTTGATCTATGTGTAGGAAAAGAGGAACGAGGGAAGCTGTAACTATTTGGTGCCTGCTGTAGAAAGGACCTGGATTGTACCTGTAGGATATGTTGTGGTACGCCAGCAGCCTGAGAACCTGGCAGCGGAGTCGGACAGTGAGGAGGCTGGGAAGGGCAATGGGCCAGTCCTGGAGTCAGGGGAAGGCCCGGATGAGGGCTTTGCATCTGAAGCAGAGATGGGACCAGGGCCATCGGGGAGTGATGTGCAAACTCTGAAGCCTCCAGAGGCTGACAGCAGAGAGGCAGAGGAAGAGGAGGAGCCTGTTCCTAGTGCACGCATGCGAAGAGCTGCCAGAAGGCAAGAGCAGCTGAAGCAAAAAGGACAACTCAGGAGTAAGGCCAGAAGATGATTGGCCCCTCCCATGAGGCTTAAAAGAGCAGCATGAGCCCTTGGGTTCTTTGTAGAAAAGCAACATTGATTCCAGTGCTTCTTGTCAGCATCTTTCGAACTTTGTGGGTTTTTTTGCCAAGAAAAGCCTTTGACAAGTTGCCAAAGACATCAAAGGTTGATGATAAGGCCAAGGGACTGGTCATGAAGAATTTTGTTTTGGACTAAGCTGAGAATGAATTAATTCTCAGCTGTTTTAATAAAATAAGTTTGTCAAGGACTGAATTGTGTTTGGTAATCACTACTTGGGCCTTGGTCACAACAGGATATAAGAAAATTCAAAAATAAAATAGTATGTAGATATATAGATTAGAAATTCAATTTTTCTTAGGGAGGGGGTTGGGTAATTTCCAGTTCTGTTACTCTGTTAAATTTGTTTTAAGATAGTTGGAGAAAAGATATGCTGAACAGGGGGTGGGTTCTACTTACCTTTACTATCAGTTTGCAACAGGATCGCACACACGCATGAGTGAAGCAAGAGTGCGCGCCTTGCTTCTGCGCATGGGCAGATTGTCGATGAGGACATCCGGGGTGGTGGGTGGGGCCTCCTGCCAGTTTTACTACCGGTTCTTGCAAACTGGTCTGAACCAGGGTCAACCCACCACTGAGGCTGAAACATACCAATATGTAACAATGTTGTGTTAGAATAGATCTTCTTTTATTTGAGGCCCGTTAGAAAGAGGCCCTGTTAAGGGGACACTCCTTAATGCCAAGGCAACAGAGATAAGAAAGGGCCATGCTGGCAAAATACTTTATGGGTATAGTTATGGGGAGGTGTTGATAAACATGTAATTAGAGAAAGAGATGATGTTGTCTCTGAAGGCGTCATGGATTAGTGGTGATCGGTCACTTCGACCAGTGATCGGTCGAAATAGGAAGAGCATGGGGGGGGGGGGTGTTGGGATAGGGAACTATAAAATGTAATTCTTTTGAAACCCCAGGTTCGAATCCATAGTGGCTTTCTTAGTTATTCTTGTCTTCAGGCTCTGCACATGCGCACACTGGGAACAGGCTCCAGCTGTTCCTCTGCCTCACTGCTGTTTAGCTCTCTCTCTGCCCCCAATGCAGAGCTCTCATCCGAGCTTTCCCCAGCTCCCAGGACTGGCCCATGTTCCTCCCCAACCTCCTCACTGTCTGACTCTGCTGCCAGCTCGTTTGGCCACCGGTGGGGCACAACACTATGATTTGTTAATCCTGGTTCCGTTATCATTGTTACCAAGGCCAGTGCTAATGTGTTATTGTTTTATCTTTCAATCACAGTTTCACTTCCCCTCCGCAGTTTTTAAAATAATGTTTTTAATGGCGTTGGTTGCGAATAAATTGATTCAGTTCAGTAGAATACGACTTGTCAATGTCATAATCGTGGTTAATAAGCCAACTGAATTTATGTCTGGGTTAGAACTCGGTAGTTTTATCGCTATCTCGTATCTGCCTCACACCTGCGAAGTTACAAAGACTTCGAAATTCTCTCATTATAGGCAGCCGTTCTACAAATTACATAGCTAATGTACATTTCCTCTTTAGAGTACTCTCAAAAGCAACACAAATACTAAATATTATCGCTGCCAGCTGCAGATCTTTGCTGTCATTGATTCAGCTTCTGCTTCTGTTTTCGATCACGAGTGCCGCCATTCATTTGAGAGCATGAATGCTTTCTCCCTCTCTCTTTCTCTCTCTTTTTTTCACCTGGATAAATGAATTAACAAATGCGTAAAATCAATCTACCTTATCATCTTGCCAAACAGAGTCACATAAAATTCTTTCAAGGAATCGCTGAACTGGCTGATGGATGATAGCTTTTTATCCTGGCGTGCGGCAATTATCTGCAATTTTGCTCCCCCCCCCCGAAACACAAATATATATCTCATTTCCACTAAAATCTGCTGAAATATCTTGTACGATGTACATTCCTCTTATGAGTTCTTCAAATTGGTTCTAATATTCTGGGATATTTCAATCTGGCTGTTCCATCAGTGGCTCTTTAATTTTGATTCCCCCATCCCTGATGTTTTGCCGTTATTAAAAAGACTTCTGGTTTTTGGGGACGTCTTCTGCATGATTATTAGTTGAAATTCATTGTGTCTTTTGGCTGCCAGGAAGAAGAAGTTATTAATCATGTTCAGTGTCTGCGTATCCCCGCACCTTGGCTCATTTACTTAAGAAAATAAGGTGTTTTTTTTCTCGAAATCTCTGTTTAGAGCACTGTTGTAACGTTAGTCACAGCTGAGCAGAGAATCTGCAATCTGTGAGCAATTTAAATTTAGTAAGACAGCATCCTGCCATTAAACTCAAGGATGCCAGACATTGGAGATATTAAGAGATACAAACACAGTGCAGCAGCTTTTTCTCCTCTTCATTTTGCTTTGAGGGAAGAAAATCTAAAACCATTGTAATTATCCGCTAGTGTTGTGACCTGCCAGCGGCCAGAGGAGCTGGTGAGAGACTCAGACAGTGAGGAGGTTGGGGAGGAACATGGACCAGTCCTGGAATCTGAGGAAGGCTCTAATGAGGGCTCTGTGTCGGAGGCAGAGAGAGGGCCAGGGCCGTCTGATAGTTGTCAGCTGCCTTCGGAGTCAGTCATCAGTGGGGTAGAAGAACAGCTGGAGCCTGTTCCCAGTGTGCGCATAAGGGAACAGCTAAGAAACAAGGGTCGACTCAGGAGTAAAGCCACAGGTGGGCAGTGAATGGCCCCTCCCATAGGGTGTGGGGTTGGACTAGATGACCTCCAAGGTCCCTTCCAACTTCTCTGTTAATCTATTTGGATGGAACTATTGAATTCTACCAAGGCTGGTAAGAAGGTCTCCAGATCCTCAATAGTGAAGGAAAACCTTGCCCATTTCTGGTCTTTCTTTCAATATGCATGTCTAGGCAGATTCTCAGTCATTCAGATCATCATTATTTCCTTTACTTGCTTCCTTTATTTACTTGGGAGAGGAATTACTCCTGGCGGTGACATATGCTAGGAACAGAGCCTCGCAGCTATGTCCATAAAAGTTATCAGTCCAGAGAAAATATGTCATTAGAAACCTTGTCTGGAAAGTTCATATCATTGACTCGTTGGCTGCATACGAATAGCTTGGGGGAAAAAAAGAAGAAACATTGACAAGAACGGGATGAGGAGAGGTTGAGTGATTTCCAGCTTCGCAAAGCTTATTTTCCCCCTCTTAATCACTTAGAGATGAGCAGGTGAGTAGCTATTTATAGGCCTCGCATAATATATCAAGCCCCATCTGTATTTGAAATCATCTCTGGTGTCAGATGTAGAAGTAAACATCTAATCTGATCATGCTCCCACTGCTAAGGTAGGTCTCTCAAACGACCCTCTCTCTCTCTCTCTCCCTCTCTCTCTCTCTTTCTCTCTCTCTCTCTCTCTCTCTCTCATAAATTTTCAAGAAAAAATACATGAAAATGAATCCGTCACTACAGATTCCCCTGCATCTTGCAGTATGCAATTCCCTCCCCCTTCCCTATTATTCTTTGGTCAGTCCTGGATTTAGTTGTGGTGACTATGTGGATAGATTCTGTTGTGGGCCACCAGCGGCCAAGAGAGCTGGCAGCAGATTCGGACAGTGAGGAGGTTGGGGAGGAACATGGGCCGTTCCTGGAATCTGGGGAAGGCTCTGATGAGGGCTCTGCGTTGGAGGCAGAGAGGGGGCCTGGGCCTTATGCCAGTTATCAGCTGCCTTCGGAGTCAGACATCAGTGAGGCAGAGGAACAGTTGGAGCCTGTTCCCAGTGTGTGCACATGCAGAGCTGCCAGATGAAGGGAACAGCTGAAGAACAAGGGTCGACTCAGGAGTAAAGCCACAGGTGGACTATGAAGGCCCCCCTCCCAGAGGGAATAAAAGAGGAGCAAAAAGGGAGTGGAGTTTGCAGGAGACAATTAATTTGCTTAATTGGTTCGTGACTCTCAGAGACTCCTTGCCAAGTTTTGAAGATATCGGCCTGGCAGCTCTCCAAGCCAGATAAGGTCTGTGACTGCAAATTCTCCCTCGAAAGACGTTGCTGGATGTGAATGAGAGGAAATCACAGTAACTTAATAAAAAGGAGATTTTGTCAGGACAAGAAGTCTGCTTCACGTTCTTGGGAAGCCTAGGACAGAACAGATTCACGCAGTTTTCGGGGCTAACATTTGGGGAAATAGTTTGCCAATAACCCATTTTTTTCCAGGATATTTTTCAACTTTTCCATCTACCCTTGAGAGAGGCTGACTGGCTTAAATGCCAAAAACAGAGGATATTTGTAGCTCGGGGTTGAACTGCAGCATCCTTGGTGCTCTCTGAGCTTGGTTGGATTTTCTTGAAAACGTTTCGGGAGCCAACTAGGTAACGTCATTATCAGTGCTGGAAGGGGGTACAGGGTTTGTGGAGAAGAGAAGGAGGAAGAGGAGGGGAGAAGGAGGAAGAAGAGGAGGAAGATGTCCTGTCCCAGCTACAGACCCCAGAGAACGCAGCACACATAAAGACTGTACAAACATTAGTTTACTAAATTAAATAAGTTTTTTTTTCCAAACAAAGGCTGTTAATTAACTTTCTTAACAGCCTACAAAATCCAAAGAATAAATAATCTTAATCTTACTATGATTGGCAGAAAGCCCAGAAGCAATTTGCAAAGAACTAAGATCAAAGCACGAAGGAGAGTGAACGAAGTTGTTCCCTGCAAATTGCTTCAGTCGGCGTTCCTCCTTAAATAGGCTAAGGGAGTGGCCAAGCCTTACTCTCGACGAGACCTCCTCCTGAGGAGGAGCCACTCCTGCCTTTTGGCAGCTCTGCGCACCCATGCATCGGGAAGAGGCTCCTCCTCTTCATCCTCTTCACTTATGGGAGCTTCTGGAGGGTCTGAAGGCCCTGGCTGAATCCCCGCCTCTGGCACCACATCTTCTCCAGCCTCCTCATTGTCTGACTCGAGTGCCAGCTGCACAGGCTGCTGGCGCAGCACCACACCAGCCTCCTCGCTGTCGGAATCAGCCACCAGCTGCACAGGCCGCATACGGGCCACAACAGAAGAGGAGGAAGAGGAGGAGGGCTCTCTTCCTCCCCCTTGGTGTGCTCTATGAGCTGAAGAAGAGGAGGAGGAAGAGGAGGAGGACTGTAGGTCTTTGGTGCTCTATCAGCTGGATGGTTTTCTTGCAGATGTTTTGTGAATCAACTAGCTAATATTATAATCAGTGCTGGAAGGGAATTGGGTTTGTGGAGAAGAGGAGGATAGAAACAGGATCTTATTTTGAGGAAACATGGTAAAAGAAGAAAGGAAATAATTAAAATGTTTTAATACCTTTATGTAAATATATTTTGCATTCTCAGCCTACATAGGATGTCTCTGGATTTTACGTACTGAAATGTCTCACCTTCATATCAGCATGCTTTGTGTATATAAAAAAACCAGCTATATTTTTAACGGAAAATTGTAATACTCAGAGATCCTCGGAAAATTATGTATAAAAGATACATCAGAGTGGAGTTTTAAACTGCTTTTTATTACTTCCTTTGTCTTCACAGCAGGCGCGGGGGGGGGGGGGGAACCCAAATCCTGCAGCAAATGATTTAAATAATATCATTTTGTAATTATTAAGATACTAGGTCATTGAGAGAAGACAATTGGCTTGATCTTGATAAAATAAATAAGCCAATTAACAGTGGAAATGTTTTGCACAGCAGGGAACAGGTAGAAATTAATTATGAGCGCAAAAAAACCCCCCACCCCAAATAACAACTAAAGAATATCTAGAAAAATGAAATCTTTGGGCCCTGTTTATGAGATAGGAAATTTGTAGGGAAGATCTGAAGTTTGTACCTTAGCAGGAAGATCTTATAGAAATTGGGTGGAAAGTGTAAAACCACAGAGGTGACATGATAGCAGTCCTCCAATATCTAAGGAACACTGAGCTGCGGTGGCGCAGTGGTTAGAGTGCAGTACTGCAGGCTAATTCTGCCAATCACCGGCTGCCAGCAGTTTGACCACAACATGTGGTAATATGTTCCCTTTTGCTGTTTGCATTTCCAACACGTTGGTGAGGTATTGGAAAACATCTTTGTGGCAAATGCCACTTGTAAAACATTTTATACAAATAACAATCCTCTTCTTAGCTTACTGTGTACCGCCCTGAGTCCTTCGGGAGAAGGGCGGTATAGAAATTTAATAAAAAATTTAATAAAATCAAAATCAAATCAAACTTAACTTCGTTAAAACATTTTCCGTATTTCACTCCTCTCCTTTTCTTTCTGATGTTCGTATTTATTCTCTAACCATTGATAACATAACTCCCATATACTATAATAATCAGATTCTTCCTTTTCTTTTCTTTGCTAGTGTTAATCTATTCATTTCTGCACATTCTAATATTTTCTTAAGCACATTCTCATTCGTAGGGATCTCTCCACTTTTCCAATTTTGTGCAGATACAATTCTAGCTGCAGTTATTACATGAATAATGAAATACACATTTTCCTTACTATAAGTTTCTGGTAAAATCCCCAACAAGAATAATTCAGGTTTGAAACTGATATGTTGTTGTATCATCTTCTCCAACCGCATACAAAAGATTCATTTGACGGAGAGAATTTAGGAAGATGTCACCAAAGAGAAATTATATGCTATCATCTCCTATAGGCGGAATGGCGTGATGACAGGTGGCGCACGGAGCCATATCTGTGGGCATGCAAGCATTGCCCTAGTTCAGCTCCAGCACGCCGGCCAGCTGATTTTTGGGCCTTCCGGGCCCACTGGAAGTCAGGAAATGGGTTGTTTCTAACCTCCGGGGGAGTGGGGAAGGCCGTTTTAGCCCTCCCCAGGCTCCTAGAAAGCCTCTGGAGCCCGGGGAGGGCAAAAAATGGGCCTACTGGGCCCACCAGGCCATCGCATGCTAAAACAGGGAGAGCATTGCATGATAGGTGTGGGCATGCGCGCACGCTCCCCCTGTGCTCCCTCCACTTTTGGTGCACGACGGCAAAAAGGTGTAGCCATCACCGTCCTATAGGAAGTTTCTTTTTGACTCCTTAAATTGAAACCACAATCCTGAAATTCCTCCCATCTAACGAACAAGGACCGATCCTCCTTAGCTCCCCCCCAAAAAAAAACACCAGAGAAAGGTTATAGCTTTTGACAAAATAATGTTGGTTTTCTTGGCTTAGTTCAGTAATGAATAATGAAGTGTGTTGCTTTCAACCAAGAAAGCTCTCTGCATAACAATCAGTAAGCAAAAGGGCACAAATATGCCCCATTAATAAATAAACCATATTAATAAATTAGAAGTGTGCTTGGTGTGAGAGGAGGTTTTCCCACAGATTGCTGTAATTATGTTGACATCTCCCCAGCAGTAACTTCTTGATAGCTGTCTGTCTGAGTGGTGCTCATGGTCATCTGCATATTCAAGGTTTTGCAGAGGTCTGCCCTCAGTGCGCTCTCATACCACCGCCAAAAGCACAAGAAAATTTGCATTTGGCCTAGCATAGCTACGAGAAAAATCTTCACTTTCTGCTCCTATTTTCACTGTGCGCAGGAATATGAGATGGTTAGAAATCAAGCTTGGAACAGCCAAAGCATAAAATACAAATGTGTGTGTGTGTGTGTGTGTGTGTGTGTGTGTGTATACACACACACACACATATATTTGTTTAGTTTGGAAGTATCTTGGTGACGTTTCGACGAAGTCTCATTCGTCATCTTCAGGCTGGTGTTCTCGGCTTCGTGCTTCCAGGAGCAATGATGACCAATGATTCCAGAATCATTGCTCCTGGAAGCACGAAGCCGAGAACACCAGCCTGAAGATGACGAATGAGACTTCGTCGAAACATCGCCAAGATACTTCCAATTCTACGCGGGAGAAGACCTGACAACAACATTGACTTCCAACTCCATTTGGGGCAGTAGAATAAGATAATAACATGAAATCTCAACTTTTTACTTTTACATAATAGTAAAGGTAAAGGCAAAGGTTCCCTTCGCACATATGTGCTAGTCATTCCCGACTCTAGGGGGCGGTGCTCCTCTCCGTTTCAAGGCTGAAGAGCCAGCACTGTCCGAAGACGTCTCCATGGTCATGTGGCTGGCATGACTCAATGCCAAAGGCGCACGGAATGCTGTTATCTTTCCACCAAAGGTGATCAAAAGGTCGGCAGTTCAGCAGTTTGAATCCCCAGTGCCGCGTAACTGGGGTGAGCTCCTGTGACTTGTCCCAGCTTCTGCCAACCTAGCAGTTCGAAAGCACTTAAAAAATGCAAGTAGAAAAATAGGCACCACCTTTGGTGGGAAGGGAACAGTGTTCCGTGCGCCTTTGGCATTGAGTCATGCCAGCCACATGATCACAGAGACATCTTCGGACAGTGCTGGCCCTTTGACTTTGAAACGGAGATGAGCACTGCCCCCTAGAGTCGGGAACGACTAGCATATATGTGCAAGGGGAAACTTTATCTTAACCTTTATTCTATTCTAAGTTCTTTATACATGGGGGTTAAAAGAAAAGTCTCTAGTTTTATCTTTATGCTCACTTTAAGAATCTTTTGTATTAAGATGTGAAATCCTACTCCAATATTTCTTTGCTTTATTCCATGTAGAAATATGAAAGCAGTCTCTATTTTTTCAGACCAAGGTAAAGATATCAATATTTGGAAGCTTGGAAAAAGTGTGAATCATGATCTGTTTCAGTGGTGAGTTTCACATTTTGGTTCCTTACCGGTTCGCCCCACATGTGAAATCTTCGCTCCTGCAATCTCTGCTGCTGATTCCCCTGAACCGGTACGAACCGGCTGAATGCCACTTCTGATCTGTCTTTAGGACCGAAGCACCGGCTTTCTGCTCTAGCAGTCTTTCCTCGTTGAAGCTGAACCAAGACGAGTATCACAATATGAAAACTCAACACGCTCTCTCTCTTTTGAAAATGCCAGCTTCGATAACCTTCCAAAGACCTCACACAATTGCACGACAGACAATCTGCCAATCCAATCTTGTTTAGAAATTTCATTATTTGGATAGAACGGTGTTTTTCAACAGCTGCTGCCTCCCGTTGTGAAGGAGGCACTTGGATACGGCTGCGAAAAATGGAGGCATGTGAAAAGTTGGTAAGCAAACTCTTGAAAATACCACTTGGAGAAAACATCGCTCCCATGATACCTTTCAACATTTAAAGACTCTTTTACTCCCGCGTAGGACAGTGGCTGGTTGCGAGAGTTTTTGGAGTGTCAATACTGTCCATTTCAGTGCTATTCTACTCTGTCTTCTCAACTTTTGCATTTTAGTTTATTTATTTATTTATTTATTTATTTATTTATTTATTTATTTATTTATTTATTTATTTATTTATTTATTTATTTATCAACTTTACACGGCGGTCCATCTCCCAGGAAGGAAGTCTTGAGTGGTGTGGCAAGAATTCATAAATTTTACAACCGCATTAGAAATATTGTACAGAGAATCGTATGTAAACGGACACAGGTCCTCCCAAAAATTTATTGGTTAACAGCCTCCAAAAGTCCTTTAAATTTACACCAGCATCAGAATTCATTAAACACTTACTTCCAGCTGTAAACGCGCACCAGCAAACACACAAAACTCACATTAACACAATGTAAACGTAATTCTAATGCTCCCAGTTCAAATAAAGAGATGCTATTCACAATACTTGATTTAATCAACTCCTTCTTTGGTGCTACCTCCTTCTCCGGGGTCAACAACAGTGGTGGGATTCAGCCGGTTCGGGGCGGTTCAGGAAAACCAGCTGTTAAATTTCTGGCTGGCCCCGCCCCTCCTCACCTCGCCCCTTCCAGGAGTCCCCATATGCCTCATTTTGGATCCCATGTAAGTGCAGGGAAGCCTACTAGGCCCAAAATGGGGTGTGAGGGGAGCGGCACGCTTCCCCACAACCCATTTTTGCTCCCAGGAGGCTGCAGAGAGGCCTAGTAGGCCCAAAATGGGGCATGGGGAGACAGCGCATCTTCCCCCCATGGCCCATTTTTGCTCCCAGGGGGGTGCAGGAGACTGAGTGCTGCCTATCAACCCCCTGGCCACATCCATCATGGAAGTGGTGGGTTGCTTCCGGTTCGCACCGGTTTTATAGAACCGGTAGTAAAACTGGCGGGAGGCTCCGCTCACTGGCCCTGATGTCATCAAAACATTTCTGCACATGCGCAGAAACTTCTGCCTGCAGCCCCATTGCAAACCGGTTGTAAAGATAAGTAGAACCCACCCCTGCACCATGGCCATGCCCATTATTTGAATCCCACTACTGGTCAACATCAGTGGTGGGATTTAGCTAGTTCGCACCACTTCTGGAGAACCGGTTGTTAACTTTCTGAGCTGTTTGGCAAACTGGTTGTTGGAAGAAATCATTAGGGCAGAGAACCGGTTGTTAAATTACTTGAATCCCATCACTGGTCAACATGTATACACATCCACACCCTTCAAGTGTCAACCTAGAATAAGCAAGTACACACTTTCACACCCAGGACAAACTCCCCTATAAATCAATATCTTCGTACCCCCATTTCTTTGCAGATGCCCCCAAGGCAAATCTCTTTGCTCTGGGGAATAAATAATTCTCTTCACAGCTGTCTGGAGTTCATTTTTATTTATTTTTGTGTAACTCCGGCTTGAGTTGGAGCCCCAAATTATTCCTCTGAGGGTGTGTACAACACTCCAGGACCAGGTTATCTGAAAGACCATCTCTTGCTGGTCACATCTACCCAACCCACTAGAATGGGGAGGCAAGGAATGTTGGGGGTCTCATCCCCTAGGGTGATGATGGTGAACCTATTTTTGTCCCAGGGGTATGCAGGAAGCTGAGTACTGCGTGTCAAACACCCCGACCATGCCCACTATGGCCACACCCACCCAGCTGGTCATTAGGGCAGAGAACCAGTTGTTAAATTATTTGAATCCCACCACTGAACATAATCATAGGATTGGATCTGATGGCACGGACAGATGGAATTGGGAAGAGATGGTCCTTGTAAGGCTTATATGTCAATACCAGGACCTTGAATTGGACTTAGAAGCAAGAGTGAAAATCAGGAGCCTGATGGATTCATCTTGAGGAAATTTTCCAGCTTTCGCTGTGACTAGTACTCTGTTTATATTTCATTTGCATAACATATTGAGACAAAGCAACGAAGGAAATCAGAAATCAGAGCCTGGATAGCTCAGCAGACTAAAAGCATTGTGATTAACACCAGCTGTCTGCCATTACTATAAGTTCGAATCTCACCAGGCTCAAGGTTGACTCAGCCTTCCATCCTTTCTAAGGTGGGTCAATTGAGGACCCAGTTTGTGGGGGCAATAAGCTGACTTTGTATAAAATATACAAAAGTATGAAGGCTATTGCTTCACACATTATAAGCCGCCCTGAGTTTCCGGAGAAGGGCGGCATATAAATCAATTTTTTTAAAAAAATAGTTCCCATCAGACAGTTCAAAGTAAATTGTTTTGTTTGGGGGGGGGGGTGTTTCCTTTCTTTTTCAAACAAAAGAAGCAATTTCAGGATATAATGAGACTTGGCCTCAAAAATCATCTGATTGCTAATGAGGTGAATTTAAATGAAGACGGTTGGAGTCATGTTCACAATTCCTATGCTGGTAAAAAAAAAATCTCAATAGAATTATTACGAAATTATCTCCTGAATTGAACGTGAAAGACAGGTGTTGACAATGTCTCAATTAACGATTTCCAGAACAATTGAATTAAAGACCTTTGATGGAGGGGATTATGGCCCCAAATCTCTAAAGCACTTAAAAATCTAATGTAGGAAAGAAAACAGATCTTGTAGGGGGAAAAAAATGTGCAACAGAGAATTCAGGCTACAGATATCTAGAGACCGATGGCTATTCATTGTAGACAACTAAAAAAAATGGGAAGAAGCAAATGCTAAATAAATTTAGAGTTCTCTTTTTTTTTTCCTGCAAGAATCTTGATTGCAGTCAATGAACAGTTCCTAAAACACATTGCATATCTGTGGCGGTAATCCTGATTAGCCAATTAGAATAAACAGGCCCAGTCACACTGATGCATATTTAACATGTCAAAATTATGGAGATGAAATCCTTTGACTCCGAAGGTAATCCTTTTAAATAAAACTGATCGGTTATCCGGAATATTTAATTAGGTAGGCACTTAAGAGCTCATGACGAGGGTTAGTGCAATAAAACATTTTTGATGTGATCCTTCAGCCTACAGGCAAAGTCAAGAATTGAATGAAATGACTTTGTATAATCATCTTTTTTTTAAAAAAGATCCCGTAATCCCTTGAGTTTTGGTCAACTGAATGGAGCTGAGTGTTTTTTGGCCAGATGCCCTTCCTGTCACCAATGCGGAGTTTTATTCAGCAAATATATTCTCATTGTGCCCAGAGAGAGAAATATCTGTCTTAGACTATTTAGAAATTCTTCTTTAGGAAGAAACTCTTAGATTAGGCTAGACAAGTAGAATCAAAACCACATGTTAAGCTTCCGTTAAGCTAGTTTATTGTTCATGCTTACACACAAGAGTCTAGTCAACTAATAATGCTCATCCTTAAATGAGAAAGGGAATTCAAGAGCGGTTCGATTTGGATTGTTTATGGCAATGTAACGACTCTAGGCTGATTACTCTCTTGACTCCATACCCAGGCTCTGCCTCTCCTTTTCCTACAATTTTCTTTTTCATATTGATCAGATTTTGCAAGCCACTGACATCTCTGGAATGCAAAGGGCTGAATCCAAACAAATCCGAATGGAAATTTGAGTAGGGTTGAAATTTTCAGTTCCATTTAAATTTTCAGAGGAATGGGACAAATATGTATTAAGCCTCCCTGGGTGAGTTCATTAATTTCTAATAAACAAATTGGAGGAGAGAAAAAGGTAATCAAATCCCTTTCACGTGGTATATAAAAGTAGTGGCCCTTAGCATAAAAAGTGAGAAGAGAAAAAGTGAGATTATTATAAAAATGTACACAAATGATGAAATAGGAATAAATATTAATCAAATAAGAAATTGAAATGAGAATAGAGATAAATAGAAAACTGCTTGAACTCTATTCTAGACTGAACTGAAAAGGGAAACAACAAGAGAGAGGGGAAGGAGTAGAGAGAGAGGAAGGAGAAGAGAGGAGAGGAGAGGGAGAGAGAGAGAAGAAAGGGAAAAGGAGAGAAAGAAAAGGGAGGGGAAAGAGGTGTAGGAGGGAAGGTTAGAAGGGGGAAGAAGAGAGGAGTGCAGGAAGGGAAGGGGAAGTAGGAAAGAGAAGGAGAGGAAGAACGAAGAAAGGAGGAGAGAGGAAGGAAGAGAAGGGGAGGAGAGGAAGAAAGATTGTAGCAAAATAAAGAAGGGTAAATAAGTAAAAATTATCATTGAAAGTTAAAAGATAAGATGAATGAAAAATGGTGGATAAATGACTATGTTTATGAGAAATAAAAATAAAAACTTTTTTGGGAAAAAAAAAGTTGGAAGATGGGATAATAAACCATCAACACCGCCGGCATAAAAAAAAGTTTTCGGTATCAATCTGATTTGAAAAGGTCATTTAACATCCATCTATTTCATCCAAAATACTTTCATAAACATAAATTAATAAGCCAGAGGGACATAGATTAATCAAAGATGAAAGCTCTGACAAGCAGACAAATTCAAAATGTGGAGATGAATGGACAAGGCATTCTTAGTTTTGTTCATCGTTTTTTGTTGTTGTTGTTGGGCCAACTTCCATTAAGGGAAGAATGGGTCATACGGAAAGAAATGCCCGAAAAGGTCTGGCCATCCTTATGTATAGATTTTTGGAGGCGGTAGATTTAATGTTATCCAGGTATTGACTTGGCTCAAGCTAGATTGATTATGTGTGCGATGGGCTGAGAAACATCAAAAATGCTGTTGCTTATAAGTTAAAATTGTTGCAGTGTAAATGTTATGAGAAGAACCACGGCCCATCTTAATGGGAAAAAAAACATGGCTACCAACCTGCCTTCCATGGAGGATCTGTCTACTGCACGAGTCAAAAAGAGGGCTGTGAAAATATTTACAAACCCCTCGCATCCTGGACATAAACTGTTTCAACTCCTACCCTCAAAACGACACTATAGAGCATTGAAACACCAGAACTACTAGACACAAGGACAGTTTTTCCCCGAAACACCATCACTCTGCTAAACAACTAATTCCCTCAACACTGTCAAACTAGTTACTAAGTCTGCACTACTATTAATCTTCTCATCGTTCCCACCACCTATCTCCTTCCACTTATGTCTGTATGACTGTAACTTTGTTGCTTGTATCCTTACGATTTATATTGATATTGTTTCCTGATTGCTTATTTCTACTCTATGACTATCATTAAGTGTTGTACCTTGTGATTCTTGATGAACGTATCTCTTCTTTTATGTACACTGAGAGCGTATGCACCAAGACCAATTCCTTGTGTGTCCAATCACACTTGGCCAATAAAGAATTCTCTTCCCTTTCCATCCCTTCCCTTCCCTTCCCTTCCATACAATATTATGTTCTGTTCTGTTCTATTCTATTAATCCAGAATTTAGTATTAATATCTTTATTATGGTCCAAGACCTGGACAAAATGAACGAGAGTGACTTGCCCATAGTCACTCACTTGGCTTCATGCCTAAAATAGGACTATCATTCATGGTCACCTAGTTTTTATCCAGGTGCCTGTGATGACTCCCCCAGACGCTTCCCGAGGTACCTCTCCAGCAGAAGTGTTATTCAGCCGGTTCGGACCAATTCACCCGGACCAGTAGCGGAAATCATGGGTGGGTCCGCCCACCTGCCCTGGCTCTATGCCATTCTATTTAGGCATGTTTTTGAGGCCAGGAGCATGCACGGAAGGTGTGTGCATGTGTGGATAGGTGGATAATAGAGAGGCAGAGGAACAGGAGGAGCTGTTCCTAGTGCACGCATGAGAAGAGCTGCCAGAAGGTAAGAGCAGCTAAAGCAAAAAGGACAACTCGGGAGTAAGGCCAGGAGATGATTGGCCCCTCCCAGAAGGCTTAAAAGAGCAGCAATGGCTCTTGGGCTCTTCGTAGGAAAGCAACGTTGCTACATTTGTTTCTTGTCAGCATCAGGTGGGCTTTTGCCAAGAAAAGCCTTTGGCAAGGTGCCAAAGTAGACAACGATTGGTGATAAGGCCGAAGGACTGTTTATGAAGCATTTGTTTTGGACTTAATTTGGACGAAGCTGAGAATGAAGTAATTCTCAGCTGTTCTAATAAAATATGTTTGTTTAGGACTGATTGTGTCTGGTAGTAATTATTTGAGCCTAGGTCACAACAGCTGTAAAGTACTGTGAAGTGGCATATAAGTGCTATTGCTAAAAAGCCACACCCAACAGCTACCATATAAATATCACACACGGGACAGTCCGAAGCATGCAGAGAAGTTCCCTGTGGATGGGATCAAATTGAGCCAGATTTGATCTTGCAAAGATTTTACTCTCACATGCTCTGCGGTATTACAGATTCACCCCGCCATTAAACCTACTTGAAGCTTCTCCCACCGTATCAAACTTTTTATTGAATTTCTGAAGACTCCTCCTCTGACAAACAGAGCCTTTGACCTCTTTACCGAATTTCTTTCCAACATTCCATTAGTTTTGCAGAGGACAACAAATCCCTACAGCTAAAGGATTACTCTAGGAAGGGAGGGGGGAAACAAATAATGTATTTCTTCTCGTTTCCCTTGGAGGAAACGCCTCGATTTCCTTTTGCGGACCTCCGTACAGAAGTGAGCTTTTCCACTTGGCTGAGTAAGGCATCCCCATCAGCGCTGATCAACCTTGTCATTCTTATTTAGACCATTGAACGGAGGGGAGAAGAGGGCGGTGAAAGGAATGAGCTCTCAAGCGTGACAGCCTTTGTTTTGCTGGGATGGCCTGGGACGCCGTAACCTGATTCAGATGGATGGCTGATGAAATGGGAGAGGAAGACAGGAGCATTTCAGATCGCCTTGGCAGGTGGACAATTGGGGGTGACGGCTAATCTGAACCGAGGATGGCAGCAGTCATCAGGGAGAAATGATAGTGAGCCTTCTGCTTTCTAGTCGAGAGAAAGTCCTACCTGGCAGTTGGAAAGGCCCAATTTAGGAAGAGGTTTTTTTTAACTCTTTCACCTTCCGTTCCCATGAAATCAGCCACTGCTTGCATAGAGAGTCAGGGGAAGAGAGGAAGATCAGGCCCAGCACATGTGGGGGCTTCTAGTGATTACTTACACATTTTAGGAGCAACCCTAAAGATCAATAGGGGCCTGGTGGCTCAGCAGACTAAAGCATTGTGATTAACACCAGCTGTCTGCAATTACTGTAAGTTCGAATCTCACCAGGCTCAAGGTTGACTCAGCCTTCCATCCTTTCTAAGGCAGGTCAATTGAGGACCCAGTTTCTGGGGGCAATAAGCTGACTTTGTATAAAATATACAAAAGTATGAAGGCTATTGCTTAACGCATTGTAAGCCGCCCTGAGTCTCCAGAGAAGGGCGCCATAGAAATCTAATTAAAAAAAATAAAAATAAAAAATAAAGCAGCTCTAAGAAAAAATAAAGAGTGGAGCGGAGTGGAGCGGAGCGGAACAGAACAGAACAGAACAGAACAGAACAGAACAGAACAGAATAGAATAGAATAGAATAGAATAGAATAGAATAGAATACTATAATGGAATGAAGAATTAGAACAGAACAGAACAAAACAAAACAGAATAGAATAGAATAGCAAAATGAAGAATTAGAACCGAACCGAATTGAACCGAACTGAACTGAACAGAATAATGAAAGAATTACAACAGAACCAAACCGAAAACTACTATAATGGAATGAAGAATTAAAACAGAACAGAATGGAGTAAACAGAACAGAACAGAATAGAATAACAGTGGAATAAAGAATCAGATTAAAACAGAACAGAACAGAACAGAAAAGACTATTATAATGGAATGAAGAATTAGAATAAAATGGAATGGAACAGAATGGAACAGAAATGAACAGAATAGAATAATAAGGGAATGAAGAATTAGAACAGAACAGAAAAGAACAGAACAGAAATGAATACTATAATGGAATGAAGAATTAGAACAGAGCTGAGCTGAATTGAACAGAATAGAATAGTGAAATGAAGAATTAGAACAGAACAGAACAGAACAGAACAGAACAGAACAGAACAGAACAGAACAGAACAGAATAGAATAGAATAGAATAGAATAGAATAATGAAATGAAATGAAGAATTAGAATAGAACAGAAAAGAATACTATCAGGGAATGAAGAATTAGAACAGAACAAAACAGAACAGAACAGTACGGAACAGAATAGAATAGTCTTCCCTTTACAACAGTTCATTTAGTGACAAGATTGAAAAAATGACCTCGGAGGTCTCTGGTTGTAGCAGAAACCCCCGAGGTCCCTTCCAGCCCAATTATTCTACATTCTAACACCTTCTTTATAAATCCTGTAACTTTGTTTTTACCCTTTTGACGGTTAGCCTAAGTGCTGCATTTGAATATACAGTATTTCCTCGCAACTATCTGTATGGTTGCTATTCTCATTGACTCCATTCCCTGGAACCGTAACTGTCTCGCCTTCCTAAAATAAAATATAGATGACTTAGCTTGTTTGGCAGTCTTTTATCTTGTTTTTATTTTTGATCTCCTCGGGTATCAAAACATCCTGGCCTGCCTTCTTTAATCACTCTTATGTCACTGTCGTACTGTGTCAGATGCCTTTTCCAGAACGTCAAAACAATTTCAGCATTCATGCGTTGGGTGCCAATATTTAAAAGGCGAGGAAACAAATGAGCATTTCTGCAGAAAACTATTTAAAGGCAGAAAAAAAACAACAATGTAGCTTTTTCAGAAAATGCAGGTAGTCCTCGATTTATGACCAGAATGTGAGCCCAAAATTCGTGTTGCTAAGCGGGTTTTGCCTTTACGATCTTTCTCGTCACAGTTGTTCAGCGAATCATCGCCATAGTTAAGTTAGCCACCCCGTTGCTAAGTAAATCTGGCTTCCCCCTTGACTTTGCTCGTCAGAAGGTCACTGACCTCCCGGGAACCGTCGTAACTATGAGTCAGTTGCCAAGCTTCTGAATTTTTTGACCACGTGACCATGGGGAATTCTGCAACAGTGGTGTGTTGTGGCCCGTCAGCAGCCTGTGCAGATTGTAGACGATTCTGACAACGAGGAGGCTGGTGTGATGCTGCGCCAGCAGCTTGTGCAGCTGGCACTCGAGTTGGACAATGAGGAGGCTGGAGAAGATATGGTGCTGGAGACGGGGATTCAGCCAGGGCCTTCAGAACCTCCAGAAACTCCTTTAAGTGAAGCGGACAAAGAGGAGGAGCCTCTTCTCGATGCACGGGTACGCAGAGCTGCCAAAAGGCAGGAGTGGCTCCTCAGGAGGAGGTCTCCTCGAGAGTAAGGCTTGGGGCTAATTGGCCATTCCCTTAGCCTATTTAAGGAGGAACGCCACTTGCAACAAGCTGTAGGGAACAACTTTAGTTCACTCTCCTTCGCGTCTGGATTCTCTGAAAATTGGGCTTTCTGTCAACCATAGTAAGATTGTGATTACTTTATCTTTGTTTTCTTGTAGGCTGTTAAGAAAGTTTATTAACAGCCTTTGTTTGAGAAAGACTATATTATTTTAATAAATTAAGTTTTGACTTCCGGTTTCGCTCTCTTCGGCGCCGGGCGGATCGTTTGATCGTCCGCCGCCCCCGCCGCCTGTAGAGCCGCTTTATTCAGTCAAAAGCGGCTTGGAACGCTCCCCCTTTGTAGTAAGGGGGTGCGAGAGTGGGCAGCAGAGGTTGAGCCCCAGAAGTGCTGCCAGGGTGGTCTTTAAGCCCTGGTAAGCGCTTCTGTTGAGGCTCCCTAAAGCTGCTGAAGCTCCGAGCGGCGTGGGACTTCTGCTTGTCAGAACAAGCTGAAGAGAAAACGGAACGAACGAAGCAACTCTTCAACTGAGAAACTACTAATTTGGTGAGATCTTCTGATAAATACAAAGTTTTTGATGGACTTTTTTTAAAGTTTGGAAAGCAAGTTGTTTGAAGTTAAACTGTGTGAAAATGGCGGTTGATTAACAGCAGAGTCAGTGAAAGCGGAAAGAGAAAGTGTGATAAAGAAGCGAAAGTGCTTCTGGCTGTAACTGGACTTTGCTTATTTACAAATTCTACGAGCTTTTTACAATAATAACTTTTTAAAGTATTTTCGCTTTATAAATTTACAACTTTATAAAAGTTAATGGAACTTGCTCCTCTTTTGTAAACCTGGGGAGATCAAGAAAAAGAGGAAGATTTTTTTCTTTCCTGTCTGGATTTAAGCTCTGTTCAGGCATGACTTCAAAGAGAGCAGGGGGGGATTCCCCCACACACCAAACAAAGGAAAAGCCAGTATCAGCTTCCAAGCAGTCAAAACAGACACAGGATTGTGAGACAGAAGATTTGAAAGCATTTATACATAAATATATGGGAGAACTCGCTGGCCAGATGAATAAATTGGATCAAAGGCTGACTACAGTGGTGGGTGAAGTGAAGGAGTTAGTGGAAGAAAAAACTGAAGAATTACAGCAGAGTGTAACTAAAGTAGCCACGGTTCTTACTGATGCTTTACTGGTGGTTGAGAAAAAAGTGGAGGATTTAAATCTTGAAGTTGAAACAAATAAAAAGGAAGTAAAAGAGCAGTTGTTTAAGGTGGGGGTGCAGAGTCAGCGGTTTGAAGAGGAGATTACCATGCTACAATTTCGAAATATGGAATTTGCTTTAAGACTAAGAGGCCTTAGGGAAAATAATCGTGAAAATCTGAGAGCAACCTGCGTGGAGGTGCTGGCGAAGCTTCTGAAAGTTGCACCAGAGGTGGTGGATAATAGAATAGACAAGCTGTACAGAGCTAACTCACGTATTGCAAAACAGAGAAATTTGCCAAGAGATGTTGTAATTTATTTTACTGAGAGGAAACTGAGAAATGACATTTTGCAATACTCTTTTCAATCTACGCTTCTATATGGTGGCAACCAAATTGGGGTCTTCAAAGAATTACCACCAAAGATGTTGAGAGATCGGAAAGACTTTGGCTTCCTTGTGAATGAGTTGAAACGGCGTCAGATTCCATTTAGGTGGGACGTCCCTGTTGGTATTGTTTTAAGATTTGAAGATGTGAGATATCGTATCAATTCGGTGGAGAAGGCGGAACAGTTCTATAACAATGTGTTGAAAAAAGTTCCTTCACCTCGCTCTTCTACACTTATACCCATTGAAGATATCTCAGTTGAGCAGGCTTCTCAAGAGGGACTGTCAAAGGAAGGTCAAGAAGCCCCAAGGGAGGAAATTCTAGGTGCAGTAGGAGGTGTCCCAGAAGACTCATTAATAGATATTACTGAGGTGAAGCCAAAGCAATCCAGAGCTACAAGAGAGGTGGAACCGGATTTGGACTTACTGATGCAAGAACCCAAGGATCAACGTATAACCAGAGCGGCAGGGAAGCAACGATTGGAGACTTATCAGGAGAAGACACCACAGGAGGAGAAGGCAACGAATGGGAAAAAGTCATACTCAGAAGCAGTGGGAGGAGCAAGACCGAAGACGTCAGCGGTGGCTGGGACTCTTCGCGAATTGCTTCAGGAGCTTCGACCATCGTCAAAATGATATTTAAAATTTTATCCTGGAATGTGAATGGCTTGAACTCACCGCAGAAAAGACGAAAGATATTTCATTATTTAAAACAATATAACAATGATGTTGTCTGCCTACAGGAAACTCATATAAGAACCCAGGACCAGAAGTTTTTAATTTCTAAAATTGGACTACAATTTATATCTTCTAGTAGGGCTAAAAGAAATGGAATTGTTTTTTACATTGCTAAAAGAATACCAGCTAAACTTATAGAAGCGGATGAGGAGGGGAGATTTATTGCTGTTGCTATAACTGTACAGAATGTTGAAGTGCTTTTAATTGGCATTTATGCCCCGAACCAGCAACAGGAAAGTTTCTATAAAATGTTGAATGAGAAAATTTCGCAGTGGAATTACAAATCTTTTTTGATTATGGGAGACTGGAACGGGGTGATTGATGCAACATTGGATAAAAAGACATCTGCCAAAAAAGGGAACAAGCTACCACAGACTTTTTTTGCTATGAAAGAAGAATTAGAGTTGAAGGACGTTTGGAGAATCCATCATCCAGAGGAATTGGATTTTACTTTTTTCTCAGATAGACACAAATCTTTTTCGAGAATTGATTTTATGCTGGTTTCTACTGATTTACTTAATGTAGTGACAAAAACAAAAATCCTTCCTAGAACCTTAACAGATCATAGTCCAGTCTGGATTGAGATGAACCCAGGCAAGAGAGAAAGGAGATCATGGCGTATGAATGAGAACATCTTCAGATATGAAAAGTATATCAAGGAGCTTAAGGAACAAATTAAGGAATTTTTTCACATCAATTTGAATAAGGGTACACCTATTGAGATAGTTTGGGACGCTTGCAAGGCCTATATGAGGGGTGTACTGATACATATAAACTCTAGACATAAAAAAATTCGACAGAAGTCGAGATTGGATTTGGAGATGGAGATAAAGGATAAAGAGCAATTGCTTATTAGGAACCCGACTGATGAAAAGGTATTGTTAACTATAAAACTCTTGAAAGAACAATTCCAGATGTTGATGGCTGAACAAACAGCAACCAATCTCCAGTATGCCAAACATAATACTTTTTGCAATGCTAACAAGCCTGGCAGATGGTTGGCCTATACTTTGAGGAAACAACAAAATTCTCGTATGATAAATGCAATTGAATATAAAGGGAAACGAACACATCAGCAAAATTTAATACATCAAGCCTTTTTAACTTTTTACTCGAAATTGTACCAAGCTGACAAAGTTAAAGAAGGTCTTATCGATGAATATTTGCAGAAGAAGAGAGTTACAAAAATTTCTAGTACACAAAGCGATAGACTGGAGCGACCTATAACATCGGAAGAGATTTCATACGCAATAAAACAATTGAAATTATCCAAAGCTCCTGGGACGGATGGTTTGACAGCAGTTTTTTATAAGACTTTGCAAGAGGAACTGATAGAGATTCTCAAAGACTTGTTTTGTAATATTCAACAGGGGGGAAAGATACCTCCCTCGTGGAAGACGGCTTTTATATCATTGATACCTAAAGAAGAAGACTCTGCTAAACCGGAGAATTTTAGACCAATATCTCTCCTGAACACGGACTATAAAATTTTTGCTAAAGTACTAGCCAACAGATTGATGCCAGTTATTCAAGATGTGATTCATGAAGACCAAGCTGGTTTTATAGAAGGCAGATACATGAAGGACAATGTTAGGCAACTCATAGACTTGTTGGAATATCTTGATGAAAAGAAACAGATCTCTGCGGTGCTGGTGTTTTTGGATGCGGAGAAAGCCTTTGATCGAGTCAACTGGGACTTTCTAAAAAAGATTTTGCACAAGATGAATTTTGGAGATCAGTTTATAAAAGCAATTTCGGCAATTTATCAAGAACAGACAGCACAGATTATTATTAATGGCAGCTTGACTACTAATTTTAATATACAGAAAGGGACAAGACAAGGCTGTCCATTATCTCCATTGTTGTTTATTTTGACGCTAGAGGTGCTGTTAAATGCTCTACGGGACTCGGACAAAATGAGTGGTATAGTTGTAAGGCAAACAGATTACAGAACAAAGGCATTTGCAGATGATCTGATTGTTACCCTAACACGTCCATTGGAATCTATCATACAGATGAAAAACATTATAGAGGAATATGGTCTGGTTTCAGGTTTTAGCCTGAACCAGAAAAAGACTAAGATGATAGTCAAAAATATGTTGGAACCACAAAGGAAAGAGCTGGAAAGGGTGGCAGGCTTTGAAATAGCTACAAAGGTGAAATATCTAGGGGTCCAAGTTGCAGCATCTAATAAAAAACTTTTTCAAAATAATTATGAAGAACTTTGGTGTAAGATTCAAAAAGATCTTGATAAATGGAAAAAACTGCAACTTTCTCTGCTTGGTAGAATAGCAGCTGTTAAGATGAACGTTCTACCTAGATTTTTGTTTCTGTTTCAAATGATTCCGGTGCTTAAAAATGACAAATATCTGACGGACTGGCAAGCAGGTTTAAATAAATTTATTTGGAGTGGGAAAAGACCAAGAGTTAAATTTAAGATCATGCAAGATGTACGTGAACGTGGCGGCCTTAAAGTTCCAAATTTGCGTTTATATTATGAAGCAGCAGTATTGATACAAGTTGGAGATTGGATCGGAACAACTAAAAGAGAGATTTTGAATATAGAAGGCCATGATTTGCAATTTGGATGGCATGCATATTTATTTTATGAAGACAAGAGAGACAGTGTATTTAACAGGCATATTTTAAGACACGCATTGCTGAGAGTTTGGAAGAAGCACCAGTTCCAATTGGATTACAAAATACCTTTGTGGTTGGATCTTGGGCATATTTTGCCAAAAATAAAGTCACTCGGGGGGTTGTTGTACAAAGAGATACTTTTTATTGATGGGGGCAGTTGGAGTTTGAAGTCTTGGAATACTCTGTTGGAAGATGGAGTTAATCTAACTTGGTTGCAGTATTTTCAACTTCAAGCGAGATGGAGAGAAGATCAGAAAACCGGATTAATGCTACATGAAGAGGATTTGGTGACTCAGATAAAACGTAAAGGACCGATGCATATTAAGCGATTGTACAATTTATTGTTGGAGAGAGATTCAGAAGGGGAATTAGTTAAAGACTGTATGATTAAATGGGCACAGAATTTTGATCAACCAGTAATGTTAGAAACATGGGAAAAGATTTGGGTCCAGAATGTTAAATTTACGCAAGCACAGAACCTAAGGGAAAATTTTTATAAAATGTTTTATAGATGGCATCTAGATCCCAAAAAATTATCACGTATGTATCCAAATGTTCAGCCTAAATGTTGGAGGTGTGATTGTTTGGATGCAACATATTTTCATATTTGGTGGACATGCAGGAAGTTGAAACCATTTTGGATTAAACTTTGGTGGGTGATGCAGAATATTTTGAAGAAGAAGTTAGAGTTTTCTCCTCAGTTTTTTCTGTTGGGAATAATCAAGGGTTTTTCAGTAAGCGATACTAGATTAATTTTGTATATGATATCTGCAGCTAGATTACTGATAGGCCAATACTGGAAGAAAGACCAAGTGCCTACCATAGAGGAATGGATACTGAAGATGTCTAATCTGGCAGAGATGGCAAAAATTTCTGCATACCTAAAAGAAAGGACCCATGAAGCTTTTGTTAAGGAATGGAGGAAATGGGTTGATTATATGAAAGGGAAATACCAAAGCAAGAAATTTCAATTAGTGCTCAGTTGAATTAGAATTAGAATGTACTTAAGTAAACGTATGAATAGTTATATGGTTTATTATTATTATTAAACTGAAGAATCTATAATTGATGTATAGTTTAAGATTTAAGGTTAGTCATATGGTTGATTATCATTATTAAAATGAAGAGTATATAATTGAGGTATAGATTAAATTTTAAAGAGAATGTATTAAGCTTAATCTAAGATGTTTAAGAATGTATTAAAGATTGTCTATTTTTGCTTTTTGATATTAAGTATCTATTTTTGAAGAAGTTTAATTAACTAAACTGTTTTAATCTAATTAATCTATATTTTTTTTAAATATGTGCAATGTTAGTGAAGTGTTAATGTTGAACTTCTTATTTAAAGGGATCTCGCCTTTAAAGAATGTTGAATATGCTAAGATTAATGTTTGTCAAATAGTGGAAGTCAAGGGAGGGGGGAGGGATAGAAGGGATAGGGGGGGGGGATAGGGAGGGGGAAGGGGGGGGTTTTTATATTATAAAATGTAATGTAAAACTTTTTCAATAAAAAAAAAAAAAAAAAAAATAAATTAAGTTTTGTACAGACTTTGTATGTGCTGTGTTCTTTGGGGTCCGTAGCTGGGGCAGAACACAGTGTGAAGAAAGGTTTGTCTGGCCAGTTGCAATAAATATGTACTGGTGATAATTTTTACCACCCTTTTTTTATAATATGCAAATCGTATCAGGATCCCATAGATTTGCAGCGGTGTTTTCCAAAGGGTGCAACTTTTAAGATGGATGGACTTCTGGGGAATTCTGAGGATTGAAGTCCACCCATCTTAAAATTGTGGCAATTAAAAGATTCAGTCCTGTTCTCTTGCCTTGAAGCCAACTTTTCTAATTGCTGGCTTAGCTTTTGCTGAAATATGGAGCCTTGGCAAGCCAGTTTATTGAGAAATCTTTTTTGTTTTTAAAACAGATTAATTTCTCTCTGTTTCTATACCAGAGTTGGGTTTCAGCAGGTTCTGACCAGTTCTGGAGAACCGGTAGTGGAAATTGTGAGTAGTTCGGAGAACCGGTAGTAAAAATTCTGACTGGCCTTGCCCCCATCTATTCTCTGCCTCCCGAGTCCCAGCTGATCAGGAGGAAATGGGGATTTTGCAGTAACCTTTCCCTGCCATGCCCACCAAGCCATGCCACGCCCACCAAGCCACACCCACAGGACCAGTAGTAAAAAAGTTTGAAACCCACCACTGTTCCATACCACTGATTTCAAAAGACCGATCACAAATCCCAGAGAATCAAATTCTTTATTCATTCATTCACATCTGGCCCATTATCTATGTTACTCACTTTTTTTCATTAAGCCAAAGGGATTTGCGCGATAAAATTGTGGAACAGATTTCATATCATTTGTTGAGCTGGCTGGAAACAAGAATCCCACTTTTTAAAAAAATAAAAAAATAAAACAGTTATTTTAAGAGGATTTGAAAATAATTAAATATAAATTTTAAATTAATTAAATATGAAATCCGCCGAGGGCTCAACGATATTCTCCACACACCACCTCCCCAGTCATTAATGTCAGGATAAATATAACAAGCTGGTGCGTCAGATCTAATGAATTTTTGGTTATTACACCCAGCTGGAATTCTACAGAAGAGATCCAAGATATTAAAACATGACTTGCTCTTTCCGTTCTTCTCAAATCGCTTTGTATTTTTCTTTTATGTATTTTAGGAGAGGCCATTCTAATGCCTCTCTGTTGGAACAGGGAGAAACTCACTTGGAACATTCTGGATACATTTAATTTTGGGAGAAATTAAAGGTTAGGGAATCAGCGTGTGATTTCTCCAAGGCCAAATTTAATCTTGCTCGAAAACAATCGGCACCGTTACCTCAAACAACAAAAAAATTGACCACGATTGAGCCCCAACGTGAGACATTTGCTTTAAGTGAGCTTTACCCCATTTTACGATTTTTCTTCTCACATTGGTTAACTGAATCACTGCAGTTGTGAAATCAGTAACACCCTTGTTAAGTGAATCTAACAGTCAGCTAGGTAAAAGCTAACAGAAGTCAAAGGAAGCTGGATTTGGATTTCTTATGGCAATGCAATGATTCCAAACTTGTGACATATTTGACTCCACCTCCACCACCACCCCCAGCTCTGCTTAGTTTTCTACGTTATAAGCTATTGGGTTTTTATACAGTATGACAAAAATGCCTTGACTTCTTCTTTTCTTTCTCCTCTTTTGTGTCCTTCTCTTTTCTAGAACCAATTTCCTGCTAAATAAATGTATTCTAGAGGTCAACTATAAAAAAAATAAAGGCTACCAAAAAATAAAAATCCCAGGTATCTTTAAACTCAATATTTGTGGCTTTCAAGAAAAATGAGAGTTCTTCCATCCCTTCTCGTCCTCAAAGTCCAATTATCCAGCTGATCACCTGAGCAAAGTTAAGTAAAGGTAAAGGTTCCCCTCGCACATATGTGCTAGTTGTTCCCGACTCTAGGGGGCGGTGCTTATCTCCGTTTCAAAGCCGAAGAGCCAGCGCTGTCCGAAGACGTCTCCATGGTCATGTGGCCGGCATGACTCAATGCCAAAGTTGCACAAAACGCTGTTACCTTCCCACCAAAGGTGACCCCCGTTTTCCTACTTGCATTTTTTACCTGCTTTCGAACTGCTAGGTTGGCAGAAGCTGGGACAAGTAAGGGGAGCTCACTCCGTTACGCGGCACTAGGAATTCGAACTGCTGAACTGCCGACCTTTAGATCAACAAGCTCAGTGTCTTAGCTACTGAGCCACCGTATCCCTTTGAGCAAAGATAGGAGTGCTCAAATTCAATTAGAAACTACCTTGAGAAAATTCAGTGAAATGTCCTAGATCAGAGGTGTCCAACCTTGCCAACTTAAGACGTATGAACTTCAACTCCTAGAATTCCCCAGCCAGCCATTTCCCCATTCTTGGAGTTGACGTCCATGCCTCTTAAAGGTGGGATGCTCCTGTTCTACACCTTTACAAAAGGTGTAGGACATTTTTTCTCTCTCTTTGATCAGAATTGAACTGATTGATGGATCCTTCAACCTACTGTGAAGCCCTTTCTGATTCAAGTTGGACCCAAAGTTGCTGCTCAGGTCAGAAATCACAATTTTGATTCCTACCGGAGACTGTTATAGGGATCAACAACTAGGAATAGTGTTTTGCAATTAGAATAGATTTCCAAGAACGGTAGTCTTTCTGTACAGGTAAATCCTACCAAATATCAAATAAACAGACGCAGGAATTATTGTTCCTGCCTTGAGAGATAAAAGATGGATTATAAATGCATTAAATAAAGAAGTAGAGAATCTTTTAGGAGGAAGGAAGTGTATGGGTAGGCATGCATTTGTGTGTGTGCATTTGGGCATATATGTTATGGCAGTGGATAAGTATGAGTACGTCCACATATATGTATGTAGATGCAGAGTGTGAGCGGTGTGGTGACCAACCGGTGAAGGTCTCACTTCACAATCAGAAGGCTGTGAGTTCGATCCAGTAGAGGGAGATATTTCTCTCTTTAGGCGCAATGAGTAATTGTGTGCTGTGAACTCCGTGTAGGCGTCAGGAAGGGCATCTGGCCAGTAAATGCTCGAGCTCTGTTCGTTTGTCCCTATTCCACCCCCATGCAAAGGATTACAGGATCGTTAAAAGAAAAAAAAAATTGGATGCAGAGTGCAAATTAGGAATAAGAATTCACTTATTTTCCACGGACTAATGAATGAAGTGCGTTTGTGCTGTATTAAAGAGATTATTTCTTTATGAATCATTTTCCCCCCTCGTGCAACAATATGGAACCCAGATATTAAAAACTGTGGTCCCTTCTATTTTCTCTATAAACTTAATAGCATTATGATTTACCTAGGCTAAATCCTGCAGCTAGAAGGCTGCAACAGTGAAGATTAAATTAAATCTTCTACAAATTATTGCACTGTTACTGCCCCAATTGTTTGGCAATCTTTGCTGCTTTGGTTAATAGAAGCCATTACTACATAGAAAGGAAGCAATTCATTTTCATTATTTTCCTTGCCGTAAAATGTGATTAATGGGCACCGAGGACAAGAAATCAACGCTATTTGATGCCATGTAGTTTCTCGCCTTTTCACATTAAGTATTTTTCATTTTACAATGTAGTTTTAACTTGTTTATGGATTTATTTTATTATGAATTTGTACCCGCACACAAATATAGGGAGATTGTCCTGCAGAATTCAATTTTGGTCAGTCACCGGGACGAGAAGTTTTGTCTTCTGTGTTGATTTCTTGTCCTCGGTGTCCATTAATATATTTAAGATATTAAGATATTTGATTTCTTTCTTTCTTTCTTTCTTTTTAAATGAGCTGCAAAAGCAAAAGGAAAAATAGCCACAGAACCTCTTGACGCTATAAAAAATGATGCTTAATGGCCAGAACGAAAACAAAGATCCCTAGATCGAGAGCGTTCCACCAGCCGTGGATTGCTCACCAGATGGTAAACAGCAGTTATCAGCAACTTGCCAGTCAATGACGGGAATCCAATAAAATGTACTTGGGGTATTCGGAGTGAAATGGGAAAGCGTCTTGCCAAGGAAAACTGCCAAGAGTAGCAACATCACAGCTGGGAAAGTGCCACAAAAAAAAGACCAAAAATTAAAAAAAAAATCAGCTATAGCAGTAAAGCAAACCAAGATTTAACCTTCCTGGCAATTTTTTTTCTTTAAAAAATATTGTCAGGGTTCCAATGAGTACCCTCAACGAAAGAAGATGTCAAGTTTCAATGTCGTCTCAAATAAATTGCATTTCAACAAAAAGTCTTTGATAAAATCTCTCATTTATTAAGCACAATAACCGATACCCAACTCCATCGTAGCCAACACTGGCTTCCTGACCCAAAGCCCTCCCTTTCCTTTCCCCACTCCTCTGCCCTCATTGGCCATCTTCCAAGTCACTCTGCCCCTAATCTACTGCTCCAGCTCAAAGGAATTTCCCCCCTCCCATCCCAACTCCTAGGGGATATCATCTCCAGGGAAAATAAGTAGGTGAAAAGTCAAACGTCCCTTTCCAGCTGCCTTCTCTTCTCATTCTTATGTCAGCACTAGGGTAAATGCAGCTCCAAGGCTTGAGTTTCCTCAAAGTTCCATTTTATTAGAGATGTCATATTGGCACATCTGGGAAAACCCGAATCTGAAAAACTTCCAGGTTTTCCCCACCCAAAAGGAAGTCCAAGCCTCTTCCCTCTGTACCCACATGTCCCATTGCATGATCCAATCAGGCACCATCCAAAACTGGAGATGCTTCCCACTCACCTCAACGCAGCTGCAGGGCAGTATGGCCTTGACTCTCTGAGAAAAGAATGTTATTTTGACTATATATCTCCCCTACACTCTATACCAATGTCAGGGGCGAAAGGTCCACCTACGAAGTCCAGTTAAACTGATTTATTGGTAATTATGCCTATGCACAGGAACCTTCTCAACTAAAGGTGTTAGAAATAAGAATCATCATCATCTTCTTTTAATGACCCCGTAATCCCTATCGGGGGGGGTGGGGGGGTGGAGTCTGAGCAACTGATTGGAGCTGAGTGTTTACTGGCCGGATGCCCTTCTTGTCACCAATGAGGAGTTATATTCAGGAGATATATTCTCAACGTGCCCAGAGAGAGAAATATCTGCCTCTATCTAGGATCGAACTCACAGCCTCCTGATTGTGAGGCGAGAGCTCCACCCTCTAGGCCACCACACCACTCCTGTTAGAAGAGTAAGAACGAGGCAATAAAGTAGCAAAAGTCGATTAATGTATTTGCAAATACGGCTGCACACGAGGTGGACCCAGATCAAAGCATGCAACAGGGGTGAAATTCAAAAATGTTTACTACCAGTTCTGTGGGCATAGTGGGGTGTGGCTTGGTAGGTGTGGCTTGGTGGGCATGGCAGGGGAAGGATATTGCAAAATCTCCATTCCCTCCTCACTCCTGGGGGAAGGCTATTGCAAAATCTCCATTCCCACCCCAGTCCAGGAGAAGGATACTGCAAAATCCCCACTCCCTCCCCATTCCTGGGGGAAGGCTACTGCAAAATCCCCATTCCCTCCCCACTCCAGGGAAAGGATATTGCAAAATCTCCATTCTCTACTCCGGGGCCAGCCGGAGGTGGTATTTGATGGTTCTCTGAACTATTCAAAATTTCCGCTACCAGTTCTCCAGAACCTGTCAGAACCTGCTGGATTTCAACCCTGGTTTTATACCCTTTTCCTGGATGTTCAACACTGTCCTGTTTCCCCATTGGCTGAGTACTACCAAGCTCGCAACCTATCCGGAGCAGCTAATAACAATATTCCCCCAAAACTTCCTCCTAACATGGCGTGCCGTGATTATGCATCATTGCATAAACCCTACTCCAGCTTTCCGTTGCTCTTTTGGATAAATTGGTTATATTTTGAAATGTGTCAGTTAAGCTAATGCTCAGAATGCATTCCCACCCCTTTTCTTTCCAGATTTTTCTGAGCCACGGCGTTAGCTGTAAAAACAATACTGTTTTAACTGATTTTTCGAAAAGCCCCTTAACTTTCTTGGTTCCTTCTTTTCTTTCTTTCTTATGTGAAAGCTATAATTAAACGTTATTTTAGAAGCAACGCTTCATATTCCCCAAGGGTTTTGGCTTAGTCCACTTGTGACTATGTAGGATTCAAGGCCGATTCCTTTTTTGACTCTGCCCCAGGCGCCTACCACTTCTCCTAAATCCAGTTAGCTCTCTATTTGGTATGTTGTTGTTGTTTTTTTCTCCCAGCATTCCCTAAGGAAAAAGAGAGAGGAAATAACAGAATATAAATCTTTACAATTTAAAAAAAAAATTGAATATTTGTTTGTTTGTTTCACAGACATTCCTGGATTGTTCCGTTGGGAAAGAGAAATAAAGATTTTTCTGGATGAAATACGTTTAGCTCCTGTGTTTGTAAGCTTCATATATGGGCCATATATGCTTAATAAGGAGTAGTAGCCCCCTCATAAGAACTACTACAAACTGAAGAGCCAGCACTGATGTATAATAATCTAAGTAACAGCATATAATGTAGAATATAATAATATTATAAAATATAAAGGTTAGTGCTTTACTAAACATGGATGGCAATTTCAATCAATCAATCAATCAATCAATCAGAATAAAGCTGGAAGAACTCTATGCTCACAGGAGACCCTATACCATTTCAGACAAGTGTACATTCTGTCAATAATTACTTCTAAATCTAGAATGTCTTCAGTAATTTTAAAAACATTAATCTTCTCCTAACATTAAGAAAGAGAGATAGAGAGAAAAGAGAGAAAGAGTATGAAAGAAAGAGAGCAATAGAGAGAAAAAGAGAGACACACAGAGAGACAGAAACAGAGAGAGAGGAGAGAGAAACAGGGAGAGACAGAGAGAGAGAGAGAGAGACAGAGAGAGAGAGAGAGACAGAGGGGGGGAGAGAGACAGAGAGAGAGGAGAGAGAGACAGAGAGAGAAACAGAGAGAGACAAAGACAGGGGGAGAGAAACAGAGAGAGAGAGATAGACAGAGAGACAGAAACAGAGAGAGACAGAGACAGAGACAGAGAGAGAAGGGGAGAGAGAGACAGAGAGAGACAGAGGGGGCAAGAGAGACAGAGAGAGAGGAGAGAGAAACGGAGGGAGAGAGAGAGAGAAAGAAAGAAAGAGAGAGTGCAACATGAGAGAAATCAACTACCCTTTATCAATGAGAAGGGATTATATAATCAAGCGCTTTTAATTTAATTAAGACCCTCGTATCTAAATTAATCATAATTTCCTTCCAGAAAAGAAGCTCTTTAATAATAAGAAGAAAGAGAATTAACAGGATAATCGTCTTAAAAGTATTTTAGCCAAACCAATTCACTTAACTTTCATTTTCAGCTTTGCTTCAAATTGCAGGCTAGCTCTCTCCATGTTTGAAAAATAAATCAGAACAGACAACTTAACTGGGCAATGAACTTGCAGTCCTGAATGTTCATTGCTCAGTTCCTTCGCTCTTCTTTTACAACTATTTGTTTTTTCCTCTTCCTGACCTTCCTTTGCTGAGGGAACGCGATGGACCTTTAATCTTTTGTCTCATACTATTGTTGTGTCTTTTAAGAGGGTCCTTCCCTTCACAATTTACAGTCGCTTCCAAGGGCCTTACTAGAATTCCTTGGTAGTCTCTGAGCCTGGCTGTTTTCTTCCAGAGGTTTCATAACCCAAACTAGGAAACTTCAAAAGTGAGGTTGCACTGATGAGCATTGACGATGATGAGCCTTGACCTAGTTTGGATAATGAAACATCTACAAGGACACCACCGAACTCAGAAAGCACCAAGGACCCCCAGTCCTCTTCCTCCTCCTTACTTATCCTTCCTAATTCCTCCTCCTCCTTCTCCTTCCCTCTCCCTCCCTCCTTCCCTCCCTCTTCAATAGTACAAGAGCACCTTAGGCACCTGAAAGCTAGCTGGGTGATTTGGGGCCAATCACCAGGAGACAGTGAGTTCTAGTCCCATCTTAAGTATGAAAGCTGGCTGCGTGATTTGGGACAAATCACCAGGAGACAGTGAGTTCTAGTCTTGTCTTAGGCATGAAAGCCAGCTGGGTGATTTGGGGCCAATCACCAGGAGATGGTGAGTTCTAGTACCACCTTAAGTATGAAAGCTGGCTGCGTGATTTGGGACCAATCACCAGGAGATCATGAGTTCTAGTCTCATCTTAGGCATGAAAGCTGGCTGCGTGATTTGGGGCCAATCACCAGGAGACGGTGAGTTCTAGTACCACGTTAAGTATGAAAGCCGGCTGGGTAATTTGGGGCCAATCACCAGGAGACGGTGAGTTCTAGTCTTGTTTTAGGCATAAAAGCCGGCTGGGTGATTTGAGGCCTAGTGTTGTGGCCCCGTCCTCTGAGCCTATCCCATTGGAGGAAGGAAGCTCTGAGCAGGAGGAAGAGGAGCCAGCCAGATCTCCCAGCCCCCCCCCCTCTGGCACCGTCTCAGGTGCCAGCTGAAAGAGAGCCAAGTAGTGGGGAAACAGGTGTCTCAAATGAGAGTGAGGGAGAGACGTCATTCCTGGACGCACGCCAAAGAAGGCGAGAGAAAAGGTTACTGCAGCTGCGGCATATGAGGAAATAGACAGTCACTGGATTGGAGTCACAGGATCAATGACTCACTGGACCACACCCAAAGCCTATCTATATAAGACAGTACGGTGGGTCACGAAGTTTGTGACGAACAAAGCTAAACAAATGGAGCAACCTCGTAGTCTTGGAAGCTAGATGAACGGCAAAGCTACGTAGGTGATTTTCTTGTTTGTGTAAACTAATAAAGTCCTTGGCAGACGGTGTGCATATCGCTGCCAAGGTTGAGATAAGAACTGCGGAGTGTGCCAAGTGATTCTTAACCCTCGGCTGGCTGTGTTTTTGTGGGTCTCTGAAGGGGGGGGACAGATCACCTATCACCAGGAGACAGTGAGTTCTAGTCCCACCCTAGGCATGAAAGCCAGTTGGGTGACTTTGGGCCAATCACTAGGAGACAGTGAGTTCTAGTCCCACCCTAGGCATGAAAGCCAGCTGGGTGACTTTGGGCCAATCACTAGGAAACAGTGATTTCTAGTCCCACCTTAGACATGAAAACCGGCTGGTTGACTTTGCTCCAATCACCAGGAGAAAGTGAGTTCTAATCCTGTCTTAGACGAGAAAGCTCTTGTGTTGCAACACACGAGACTATGAAAGAAATAGCAAGTCCTGCAGGGAGTTTTGATGGTGTGTGTCAACCCTCACAAATCTGCATTAAAAGGGGTGAGGCTTCAGTCACGTGATTATGGGCTCCATGTTGACTTTTCTGACTATTTTATTTTATTTTATTTTATTTATTTAATTGCACTTTTCTACCGCCCTTCTCCCGAAGGACCCAGGGCAGTGTACAGCCATCATAAAACAGTAACAACACAACAATTAAAAAACCACAATTACGCCACAATTAAAACCCCCAAACTAAAAACCATTAAAAACCTATTTAAAATCATTTTTTCCGTCAGACCGGCTTGATGAAATAATAGGGTCTTAAGGGCATCCTGTGGATGCCACTGCGTTCCAATTCAATTCAATTTCATTCAAACCAAGCGTGAAACGCTACCAGTTCAGGCCGGTTTGCCAAAACCAGTAGTCAAAAATGCTACAGGTTTGCCAAACCGGTAGTAAAAAAAGTAAAAAAGAAAATTCCGATCAGCTGAGCGACGTGCGATCATTGAAACTTTTTTTAAAAACTTTTTAAAGCATTTTTAACTACCGGTTCCGGAGAAAAAACTTAAAAAGTTTTTTTAAAAAAAGTTCTGACGATCGCGTGTCGCTTAGCTGATTTTTGGAACTTTTTTTAAAGCATTTTTTTACTACCAGTTCTCCAGGCGCTGAGCTTGTCGATCGAAAGGTCGGCAGTTCGGCGGTTCGAAACCCTAGAGCCACGTAACGGGGTGAGCTCCCGTGATTTGTCCCAACTTCTGCCAACCTAGCAGTTCAAAAGCAAGTTCAAGTAGAAAAATAGGGACCACCTTTGGTGGGAAGGTAACAGCGTTCCGTGGGCCTTTGGCATTAAGTCATGCCAGCCACATGACCACGGAGATGTCTTCGGACAGCGCTGGCTCTTCGGTTTTGAAACAGAGATGAACACCGCCCCCTAGAGTCAGGAACGACTAGCACGTATGTGCGAAAGGAAACTTTACCTTGTAAAAGGACGTCATCAGTTGTTGTTCCACTTTATTTTTTCACAAGACCCTGAGGAAGTGGAGTCTCTCTTTCTGGCCACCTGAATCGTGTTGATTTTCCAGGTGAGATCTTCACTGAGATGGACTCCCAGGAATTTAAAGGAGGAAACGCTCTCCACTTGGTACACCATCAGCCATCCATTGTGCAACCTTAGAAGTATTCCTAATGAGAAGAAGACCAAACTGTGCTTCTTCCTTTCCAGGAATAAATAACCGTCTTGCTCCTCTCCTGAAGGAGTCCTCCAAAAATTGTCCCATTGGGGGGAAGACATATTTTATCAATTATTTTTGGTCGTTCTGCTCCCTCCTTCGCCCTCCAGCCCCATATATTCCTCCATTAGAAGGACGAAAAAGCTTTCACTGTTGATTAGAGAATTCATATCCTGCCTGCTGTTTTGGATTCTTTGCTCTAGCAGTTTAATGCTCTAATGTTCTGAAATATTAATAGTAATTCTTTGAATACAGGCAGGAAATGAGATACCCCTGACATGATGTACGTTAAAGATGATCCTCAGAATTTATGGGGGGAGGGGGGGAGAGGGAAAAATCCATAAATAAATTATTTAAATGGGGTCCGCTCGATGAATAATTCAGAAAGCAACAACAGCATACTTGGGCAATTGTGTGACAGTTATTTTAAAGTAAAATAAAAATAAAAATGGCTGGCTGCTGGTTGCAGATTTCAGCGGGTGCATTAAAATCCAAATTGGCAAGCAAAGGATTATATAATCCCTTTTCATTGATAAAGAGTAGTTGATTTCTCTCATGTTGCTCGCTCGCTCTCTCCCTCTCCATCCCTACCTCCCTCCCTCCCTCTCTCTCTCTCTCTACATAGATGCATCTACATCTATTCATCTATGACTCTCTCCATCTCTCCTCTCTCCATCAATCCCCCCCCTCTCTCTCATTTCTCTCATCTTATTTATCTATCTATCTATCCATCTATCTATCTATCAATCATCTATCTATATATCATCTATCTCTCCATCTCTATATCTCTATTGCTCTGTCTATCTCTTTATCTCTATCTATCTATCTTGCTCCTTTTTTTAAAAAAATGGTATGTCCTCTGTTGTTTTATTTGCCCTTTGATTTTATCAGCTTTCCTTACGGGAATAATTTATCCTTCTTTCCCTTCCTTCCCATCAATTAACACGGTGTGCTGCTACACACTTAAATTTAAGAACGTCATTTATTTTCCACCCCCCCCCCCCAAACTGAGCTGAACAAAATGAAAAACAATCTGATGTCCTGCTTTGGTCAGCATTTTTCTGACCAGCAATGTAATCTAGCCTGCAATGGATTGTGGCTATTAACCTTGTTAATATCGCCTGCATGGAAAGCAGAGCTGCTCTCTGTGGCTAACGGGATATTCTGCATTATTAAAGATGGAAAAAGGAAAGGATTTAGAACAGATTTTAGACTCCCCCCCTCTCTCTCTCCCTCCTTCCCTTCCCTTCCCTTCCCTTCCCTTCCCTTCCCTTCCCTTCCCTTCCCTTCCCTTCCCTTCCCTTCCCTTCCCTTCCCTTCCCTTCCTTCCTTCCTTCCTTCCTTCCTTCCTTTCTTCCTTCCTTCCTTCCCAGTGGTTAGAATGCAGCATTGCAGGCTAACTGCTGACTGCCAGCAGTTCGATTCTCACCAGATGAAAGTTGACTCAGCCTGCCTCCCTCCCTCCCTCCCTCTCTTCCTTCCTTCCTTTCTTCCTTCCTTCCTTCCTCCCTCTCTTCCTTCCTTCCTTCCTCCCTCCCTCCCTCCCTCCCTCCCAGTGGTTAGAATTCAGTATTGCAGGCTAACTCTGCTGACTGCCAGCAGTTCAATTCTCACCAGTTGAAAGTTGACTCAGCCTTCCATCCTTTTGAAGTTGATCAAACGAGGACCCAGATTTGGAGGTAGGGGGTGGGGCGAGACACTGACTCTGTAAACTGCTTAGAGGGGACTGTAAAAGCACTATGAAGCGATATATAAGTTTAAGTGCTATCTGAATTTTGATCATAAGACCACGAGGATGCTTGTAACAATTGTGAATAAACGATTGTTAAACAGCCATTAAATGAAAGGTTGCAAGTCAAGGGCTACACATATACAAATTTCACACAAATCCCTCTTTTGTCTCGCATTATAGCTTTGTTTTCAGATCGGATTATTTTTCCACCCAAGCAGAATAAATTCACCTATTAAGATGGCAGCCGAGGATGGCGTGTGTGTGTGTATGTGTGTGTTGAATTTTACAGTACTACACCTATACAATGCACACGCAATTTTGTACGGTTTCTGAAGTGCCCGTTTGTCACCACAAATAATGGCCAGGGCATTTTGTGAAATAGAGGCCGCTAAAAACTGAATTGTGTTCTCCTTCTATGAATCACAATCGGTTAAAATATGGGGCAATAAATGCAATGGGCTATTAATTTTGCCGCTTTGTGAACAGACGCACTAGAATCTGGGTGGATAGATTCCCCCAGGGATATGAAAGGAATTAAATCAGTTTGAATGCTAATACGATTGGACAGTTCTCCATGGGAATTCAATGTCTCCTTGCCTTCCTACAGGATCGGTTGAGGATCCTGAGGTTTTTGTGGGAAACTTTCTCGAAGGGTAATGAAGACAAGCGACTTTGGGCTCCAGTCAATGCTTTTCCGAAAAAGAAATGTTCAAGGTTATGGATGTTTATGCCTCTTCTCTCCTCTCCTCTCCTCTCCTCTCCTCTCCTCTCCTCTCCTCTCCTCTCCTCTCCTCTCCTCTTCTCCTCTCCTCTCCTCTCCTCTCCTCTCCCCGACTCTCCCCTCTCCTGCCCTCTCGTCTCCTCTTCCCTGCCCTCTCCTCTCCTCTTCCCTCCATCTTCCTCTTCCTCTTCCCCTTCCCCTCCTTCCCTCCTTCCCACCCTCCCAACCATCTTCTTCCCTCCCTCCTAACCTCCCCCTTCCCTTCCCCTTCCCCTTTCCCCTTTTCCCTTTCTTCCTGCCACCCTCCCTCTCTTCCAATCATCTTCTTTTCTTCCACCCTTTCTTCCCTCCTTCTTCCTTCCTTCCATCCTCCCTCTTGTCCATCTTCCTTTCTTCCACCCTCCCTCTCTTCCAATCATCTTCCTCCCTTCCTCTCTCCCTCCCCTCGCCTTTCTTTCTTTCTTTCTTTCTTTCTTTCTTTCTTTCTTTCTTTCTTTCTTTCTTTCTTTCTTTCTTTCTTTCTTTCTTTCTTTCTTTCTTACTTTCCTACTTACTTACTTCCTTTCTTCCTCCTTCCCTCCTTCCCTCCCTCCCTCCCTTCCTCCCCCTCTGCCTCCACTGCCTGGCCTCTCTCTTTTTATTACAAACTTGATCATCATCACTGCATGACGGTTAACCCATAGATTTTTAGAAGAAGCCTTTAAAAAAAAGTGGGAGAAATTCTCACAGGTAGAAAATGCAACAAAGCAATACCTTTTTTTAAAAAAAAAATCAAGAGTATTACATGAAGACTAATGGCTTCCTTCCTTGGCATTCTGAATTATTAACAGGAAAAGCCACACAGTGTTTATGCTTCAAATAAACATGAAATCAGGTGTTTCAGGAACCACTCGTATCTGCTTCTACTTCCAGAAAACGTGCTCTGCTAAAATTAGCAAAACCTATCCTTTGCAGCAATTCAAGTTTGAATTGATATATACAGAGGATGTTGATAAAAGAACTGACACGTATTCCTGATCGTTTTAAAAACAACGGAAGATGAAAAGATACAAACGTCAAATGGAAATATTCAAATAACGTGAATGGTGAGATCATTCGTGGTTTTGGGGTGGAGTTCCATCAGTACGCTGATGATACTCAGCTGTACATTTCCAGCCCAGACCACCCCAACGATGCCATGGAAGTGATGTCCCAGTGCCTTGAAGCTGTGCGGGTCTGGATGGGGAGAAACAGGCTTCGACTCAACCCCTCCAAGACTGAGTGGCTGTGGCTGCCGACGTCCCGATATAGCCAACTGACACCATCGCTGGTTATTGGGGGCGAATCTCTGGCCCCCACGGAAAGGGTGCGCAACTTGGGCGTCCTCCTGGACTCACGGCTGTCTTTAGAGGATCATACAACAGCCGTGGCCAGGGGGGCTTTTTATCAGGTTCGCCTGATACGCCAGTTGCGACCCTTTCTAGATCGGGACTCCCTACGCACGGTCACTCATGCTCTTGTCACTTCCCGCCTGGACTACTGCAATGCTCTCTACCTGGGGCTCCCCTTGGGGTGCACCCGGAGGCTCCAACTGGTACAGAATGCGGCCGCGCGGGGGATTATGGGAGCGACGGGACGCTCCCACGTGACACCTCTCCTGCGCGAGCTGCATTGGTTGCCAGTGGACTTTCGGGTGCGTTTCAAGGTGTTGGTAATCACCTTTAAAGAGCTCCATGGCTTAGGGCCAGGGTACTTACGGGACCGCCTTCTGCCACCAATTGCCTCCCACCGGCCGGTTCGCTCCCACAGAGAGGGCCTCCTCAGGGTGCCGTCAGCCAGACAATGCCGTGGCAGCACCCACCCTCTGGAATGATCTGCCTCCAGAGTTAAGAACAATCTCCGACCTCCGGACCTTCCGGCGGGCTTTAAAAACCCATCTTTTTCAGCTTGCCGGCTTAGCCTGATTCCTGTAAATATTTTATCATTTTAGAGTTTTTTATTATTTTTAAATGAATTTAGTTTTAATCTATGGCCATCTGCATTGTTCTTTTATGAAATTTTAACTTTTGTGTGCTTGTTTTTAATCGGCTGTGCACCGCCCTGAGTCCGTAAGGAGAAGGGCGGTATATAAATCTAAATAAATAAATAAATAAATAAATAAATAAATAAATAAATAAATTTCTTTGTATGGGTATACTGTGTATATACGTACAATGACAATAAAGTTATACTTATACTTTGTTTCCTAGCATCTTGTAGTTCTACCTGCTCCAGACCAAAATCTGCCTTTTCAGCTTCAAACTTTCTTGGTCATTTCAGGTCTCTTCACTTTAGCATACATTCATTCTGTTTCTTCAAAAGTTTCTCCCTGTAAGATTAAAATTTTCCCTTCCTTATCATTGTTGAAAGGAAAATCCAGTCTGGTTCCAAGCCGAGAAAATGACACTGGAAATAAAATGGAGGCAGGCTGCAGAGAAGGAAGTCTCCGTTTACTTGGTAGCCAGGAATTTGTGGCCAGCAGCCTGCAGAGTCGGACAGTGAGGAGGCTGAGGAAGAACATGGGCCAGTCCTGAAGGCTGGGGAAGGCCTGGATGAGGGCTCTGCATCGGAGGCAGAGATGAGGCCAGGGCCATCAGGGAGTGATACGTAGACTCCGGAGCATCCAGAGGCTGACAGCAGAGAGGCAGAGGAACAGGAGGAGCCTGTTCCTAGTGCATGCATGCGAAGAGCTGCCAGAAGACAAGAGCAGCTAAAGCAAAAAGGACAACTCAGGAGTAAGGCCAAGAGATGATTGGCCCCTCCCATAAGGCTTAAAAAACCAGCAACAGCTCTTGGGCTCTTTGTCGGAAAACAACGTTGATAGATTTGTTTCTTCTCTTGCCGCATTTATTTCTTGTCGGCGTCTTCTGCTTCTGAACTTTTGCCAAGAAAAGCCTTTGGCAGGTTGCCTAATTAGACCAAGGTTGGTGATAAGGCTGAGGAATTGTGTTATGAAGAATTTGTCTTGAATTTAGTTTGAACTACGCTGAGAATGAGTTCATTCTCAGCTGTTCTAATAAAGTCTGTTTGTTTTGAACTGATTGCTTCTGATAATACTTACTTGGACCAGGGACACAACAAAACTAGTGACAGCAGCATGTTTCTGGGGTGGCTGACAAAATGCAGTAGAGAGTCGGTAGGTTTTTATACAGAGGTGGACATCACATAATGTAACAATTGGTTCGTCCAGAACTGAAAATGTGAGCGCAGGTGTGCTGGGGTGGGTTCTACTTACCTTTACTACCGGTTCGCATTGCGCCCGCGTGAAGCTTCTGTGTATGCGCAGATCACCTATGATGATGTCCAAGTCAGTGGGCGGAGCATCCCGCCGGTTTTACTACCAGTTCTTGAGAACCGGTCTGAACCGGGGGCAACCCACCACTGGCGTGCATGCCCTCTGGCTTCGCTCACCTACGCGCCTTCCATGCATGCATACATGCGGCATCAAACACATGGCGATTATATAGGATGGGCCCAGCCGCTGGTCAGAACTACAGGTTTGTTTGAACTGGTCTGAACGGGCATCAACCCACCTCTGTTTTTATACATTCTTCTGGGCTTTGTGATTGAGATGTCTTTCATTCATTAAGTAAGACCACACTTAGAGTACTGCATCCAGCTTTGGTCACTACACTATAAAAAAGACGTTGAGACTCTAGAAAAAGTGCAGAGAAGAGCAACCAGGATGATGAGGGATTGGAGGCTAAAACATATGACGAAGGGTTGCAGGAACTGGGCATGGCTAGTCTAGTGAAGAGAAGGACCAGGGGAGACAGGAGAGCATCTTCCAATATTTGAGGGGCTGCCCCAGAGAAGAGGAAGTGGGTCAAGCTATTTTCCAAAGCACCTGAAGGCCAGAAGAGGAATAAAGGATGGAAACTGACCAAGGAGAGATTCACTCTAGAAATGAGGAGGAACTTTCTGACAGTGAAAACAATCAACCCATGGAACAGAAGTTGCCTTTGGAAGTTGTGGGAGCTTCATCACTTGAGATTTTCAAGAAAAGATTGGACTGCCGTTTGTCAGAAATGGTGTAGGGTCTCCTCCTTGGGCAGAGGATTGGACTAGATGACCTAAAAGGTCCCTTCCAACAGATTAACAATCTGTCTATTATCTTAATGGCCTTTGCCAGATTCCTATGGGGTCATGTAGGTATCATGGTTGGATCTACAGGCAAAAGGGGAAATGCAAATCCTAGATATCTGAGCTAATCTTGTGCGCTTTGATTTGGCTAATTGTGTTGCTTATTAGGAGTCTCTTTGCTTTTGAATAGATTGGCCCAGTCTTTCTGAACGGATACAAAATCTCCATTCCTAAAGGCCAGCCTCTTCAGGCTTCTGCTTGAGGCTGTTTTCCCCTGGCAGCAAGACTAATTTCCCCCCCCCCCTCTTCTCCTTTAGGGGAAATATTCTATCCTCCCTCCTTTTAATATTAAGAAGAAAGAAGAGTTTAATCTGGGGAAATTAAAGATCATCCTCTTAAAAAGCAACAAAAACAGCCTTTGTCCAAAAATGCTTTGTAGAATAGAAGGTACAATTAATGGATTAGTGGAGCGAAATTAATACTTGATGGGAAAAATTATGGTATTTTGGGAGCTCGCTTGTGAAGGATTTTTTCTTTCTTTTGTATGTTGGCAAGACTCTAGAGCAGTAATGGTTAACCCTTTTGTTGCTGAGTGCCCAAAGGGCGGCTCTGCATGCACAAATGCACGAGTGCATGTCCGAACCCCCAAAATGCAATGCCAGCTCACCTCCCGCACATGTGCCCTGCCCCCTGCACCCCGTTTTAGCTTCCAGGTTGGTGCAGGAAGCTTTCCAGGCCCAAATGGGGTGCAGGGGCGCCTCGAGTGGTGCCCACACCCCGTTTTTGGCCTGGAAAGCCTCTTGCACCAACCTGAAAGCCAAAACAGAGGAGGGGGTGTTGTACGAGGCCCCCCGTGCCCTGTTTTGGGCCTGGAAAAAATCTTGCACCAACCTGGAAGCCAAAATAGGGGTGGGGGTACTATGCGAGCCCCCCTGTGCCCCATTTTGGGCCTGGAAAGCTTTTTGCGCCAACCTGGAAGCCAAAATGGGGGCAGGGTGCTGCACGAGCCCCTCCTCCGTGCCCCATTTTGGGCCTGGAAACCTCCTGCACCAATCTGTAACCTCCATGCATGTGCCTCTCCATGCATGCACCCCTCCCACGCATGTGTTTGCATGTCCACCCACATGCGCTCCGCACATGCACAGCAGAGACCCAGAGACCAGCTGGCCGGCAGGAGGTGCCCGCATGCATAGTAGACATGGGCTGGGGTGACGGCTGGCCTAGGTTTGCCATAGGTTTGCCAACACAGCTCTAGTATTATCCGATTAGGCCTCGTACAAATTTGGTAAACTAAAAAAAAAAAACCAACAACCAGCTGATGTGAACCACAAAATTAAAAATGCCCACCACGGATGGATGTTTCTTCATCTCGATCTTCTTGGGTCTTCTAAATTTTTCAAGTATTGTAGCAACTATGTGATTGGTTAAAGCGTCTTTATTTCCTCCCCGTGGGAATCATTAACTCATTTAATTCTCTGCAGGGGTGCCATTCCAACAGCGACCCACGTCAACAGAGATATTACAAGAATCAAAAGTTGGCACGTCGACGTGTATTTCAATCTTCAGCACCATGTTCGGCTGAAAATTACAAAACGAATTAAGAGAATTAACACATGACTGTTTTATGCTACCGAGGCCTATCTATCTGCCATGAGTTGACAATGTGCAACACAATCTTAAGTTTAGGGATGGAAAGAGACTAAGAAAGTGACCTTAAAAAAACTCTTTTTTTTTTAATTTTAAGGAAGAACAAGGAAATCCTTCATCTTTTTGCCTTTTATCACTTTCTATCAACCTCCTTCGATTTTATGTGCCTTTAGATTTTGTACGGGAAAGTATGTCTTTTTTTTTTGAACTTCTTAAATGCTGCCGATGGTCTGAAATCAGTCGTGTCCCTCCCCTGAGTCTCAATGCCACTGGTATTTTTACATTCCTTTGAAATTGCGGGAGGAAAAAAACTACCCTCCAATTTGCAGGCAAAACTAAGGAAGATAATATAGGCTGTGTTTTGCTGGGATAATGGCGTATAGATTGCTCTGAATTTCAGGCACATTTTGCCCTACTATGCTTTGTTTAATTATGATTTTTTTAAATTAAAAAAAAATCATTACTCATCCCAGCATCTTTATTTTTTTAAAAAAAGAAAAAAAAAGAATCATTGTACCTAACACTTGTAATCAGAGCTTCTGCTGCCTTCAGGCAGAAGCTAAAACAGCAGACCAACGAACTGGACTTTAATTCAGAAGATTTTACATCTGGTTTGCTGAACCGCTAGTTGCAAGGATTAGCCGGCCCTGACCACCCCCAGGAGTCTCCATGCGGCCTGTTTTGGATGCCAGGTAAGTGCAGGGCCCACGCGGAGGCTCTGGGACGGTGAAAAACAGGCCTCCTGAGTCCCAGCTGATGGCTAGAGGGAAAAAAACTGTTTAAACTCTTGCCGGGGGCTTCAAAGGGCCGCCCTACAGCTGATCAGTGTTAAAAGCAAACAAATGAGTAGATCGGTGCCTGCAAAAATACATGAGTAGATCAGTGCCTGCAAAAATAAATGGGTAGACCGGTGCCTGCAAAAATACATGAGTAGATCAGTGCCTGCAAAAATACATGAGTAGACCAGTGCCTACAAAAATACATGAGTAGATTGGTACAGCTCTGCAAGCAGTTAAAAGCCTGGTAGACCAGTCACCTCTGCTAAATCCTAAATAATTGTCACATGACCATCAAGCCACACCCACAAAATAAGCCACGCCCACAGAACCAGTAATAAAAAAATTTAGAACCCACCTCTGCCATATATCCCTATGCTAAGGTGCTGGATAGGCCAGGAGTCAGCAACCTTCAGCTCTGGAGCCGCATGTGGCTCTTTCACCCCTCTGCTGCGTCTCCCTATTGCTCAAAATATGCATCACAACCGCCAATGTGCGACATCTACCAGCCCGCAATTTATTGAGCTTTTCAACCATGGATAAACCCAAGAAAAAGAAAAGTTTCAGAAGAAAACAGAAGGTTTAATTCAACTACATAGGTTAGTTTTACATAGGCCTCTCAAGAAATAGTCAGGCACGGGAAAGGTTTTGTGGCTCCCGGTGTTTTCTTTTCTGTGGGAAACAGGTCCAAATGGCTCTTTGAGTATCTAAAGTTGCAGTCCCCTGGGATAGGCTAAATAAATCACATACCTGCCAATGTTTTGAATGACGGTATCAGCATCATTAAAACAACGACGACCAAGCCATTGTTTCGAGGAATACGGTGGCCACGCTCACGTTGGGCAAATGTTAATGGAAAAATGTCGGTCCCTTCCCTTGAAGCTGTGTCAGCGAGACGAGCAGTTCCCGTAAACCGAAAGGAGAAAAGAGCCGTATAAATTTGGGTTTTCCTCTTGTACATCAACAGTCAAGGCACATTATCTCCCAGGAGCAGCTGGTGACAGAGAGATTTTTGCCTCAGGAAACTTCTTCTCCTTTCTCTCATCTGTTTCAGTTCATTTACCTCCAAGTTAAAAGGCAGTTTTGGTCCATCTGCTTTGCAGCATCTTCTCTCCAGATCATCATTTTAATCCATTTGCTGGGCATAAACACCCCGTTTTCCTTCCCCCTCCCCCCCTGTCTTGTTTTTAATCACCTGACAATGAAGCATCTCATCATATACTCCAAACACTCTTATGTCTCTCTTTCTCTCTCTGGTATGGGGGAGTCCTTGTATTGCTACCACAATTGACAGCATAACGAAATAACAGCATTGGAAGGGGCCTTGGAGGTTTTCTAGTCCAACCCCCTGCTCAGGCAGGAAACCCTATACCCGTGATGGCGAACCTATGGTACCTGTGGCACGCAGAGCGTTATCTGTGGGCATGCAAGCATTGCTCTTGCTCAGCTCCGGCAGGCATCTGCGTGCCAGCCAGCTGATTTTCGGGCCTTCTAGGCCCACCAAAAGTTGGGAAATGGGCTGTTTCGGCCTGCAGAGGGCCTGGGGGTGGATGGAAGAGGCCGTTTTCACCCTTTCCAGGCTCCAAGAAAGCCTCTGGAGCCTGGGGAGGATGAAAAACGGGCCTACCAGGCCCACCAGTAATCTTTTTGCCGTGGCATGACAAAAGCAAGGGGAGCAAGGGTGTGTGTGTCACACACGCATGCGTGGGGGGGTGGACGGGGCAGGGAGTATTGAACTTTGGGTGTGGGCACGAGCGTGTGCGGCCCCCTGCACAATCCCCGCTTTTGGCACGCGATGAGAAAAAGGTTAGCCATCACTGCCCTATACCATTTCAGACAGTGGTGGGATTCAAATAATTTAACAACCAGTTCTCTGCCCTAATGACTGGCAGAGTGGGCGTGGCCATGGTGGGCATGGCCGGGGGGGGGGGTATGACAGGCCGCACTCGGCCTCCTGCACCCCCCCGGAGCAAAAACCGGCCAGGGGGGCCGCATCACTCCCCGCACCCCGTTTTGGGCCTAGTAGGCCTCCCTGCACTTATCTGAGACCCAAAATGGGGCACGAGGTGATTCCCAGAAGGGGCGGGGCGGGAAAGGATGAGGAGGGGCCAGCCAGCAATTTAAATATACCGAACCGGCTGAATCCCACCGTTGATTTCAGACAAATGGCTGCCTAGCTTCTCTTTGAAAACCTCCACTGAAGTTTTCTGAGCATCAATACACTTTGTTGTTGTTCTTGTTGTTTTTACTAATGTTATGTCCTGCTAATCATTGCAGCATATCTTCCATTTTCCAATGCAGCCTGGGAACGATAGTGCTAGTCCTTCACCATTATGAGGGGGAGGGGAACCCCTACCTCACGAATAGCTTCCCTTGCTACTAAAACCGCCTTAGAGCCGCTTTATATGTCACTCAAGTGAAGATTTTGCTTTTTGACCTCCACGGAAACTTCGGCACCGAGCAAATGACTTTAATAACATTATCGATCCCACCTGAATGGATGCTATAACAGTAACCTATCGAACTCAATAGGAAAAATATAAGTATAACCTGCAGAAGTGGTTTATTGATTAAGTAACAACTGGGGAGCAGGAAGAGGGATAAAACTATCGGAGGTTTTTGTAAAATATTTCCATAAGGTATTCGTGGGATATTTCAAGAGGTCTGACCATCAAAAACAAAGAATGCAAAATTGTAAAAACCTCCTCCAAGAAATCAAACAGTAACCAGTGAAACAGCTTGCCACCAAAAATCGTCGGTGGTCCATCATTTCATTCTGTTCTGTTCTGTTTTGTTCTGTTTTGTTCTGTTCTGTTCTGTTCTGTTCTGTTCTGTTCTGTTCTGTTCTGTTCTGTTCTGTTCTATGCCATGCCATGCCATGCCATGCCATATTTTCTATTCTATTCTGTCCTGTCCTGTCCTGTCCCGTCCCGTCCCGTCCCGTCCCGTCCCATCCCATATTTTCTATTCTATTCTATTCTATTCTATTCTATTCTATTCTATTCTATTCTATTCTATTCTATTCTATTCTATTCTATTCTATTCTATTCTATTCTATTCCCTCCCATCCCATCCCATCCCATCCCATTTATTTCCATTCCATTCCATTCTTCATTCCATTACTAACTCTCCATATTGACTTTCCCGCCAAGGTAAATGGTGAAACCTTTTCTCATAAGGGAGAAGCTTCATTGTTGCTCCCAAGGTTTAGAAGTCTACAATTTAAAAAAAAAGTGATCTCCAGGAGAAATATTCCAATGGTGATGTTGGTAAGAATGACTAGAAAAGCGTGATCGTTTTAATCTCAATGTATATTCCCACTGTTAGGAGTTCCAAGCATGGAAACTCCTTTCTGGAACACCGAACTGACATTTTTTATTCTCTTTTATCGTTCTAAAGAATCCTTTCCAGATAAATCGCAGCCATCCTTAAATCCCATAAATGGATCTTTATTTATATGGGTCACTTCCTCCAAGAGCTCAAGGTAGCACAGAAGGAAATTCCTCCTTCCACTTTTCTTCGATCAACAACCATGTGAAATCCCTTAAGTACAAGCACTTAAATGTGAGCCGTGTATGACATATATAACCTTTGGATTCATGGATGCTCATCTCTACAGTAGGGGCCAAAATTGTGGAAACCTTTTGGGGAAAGTATATTTTTGAGGTTTGATGGCTAATACCACTTTCTTTTGGAGTTTCAAGATCATCCTATTCCACTGCTGGAATGGCCTGGGAATAGCCCAGACCTTCACCCAGTTGAAAAATCTATGGAGAAGACTAAAGAAACTGGTTAGGCAGAAGCGACCCAGCAATAAAACCCAGTTAATAGAAGCCATCATTCAATCTTGGCTTCACATGAGAACAGCTGCAGAACTCAAAGACTTGGTTCCCTCCATGGGAAGATGTTGTAAGGCCATAATTCATGCTAAGGATTCACTGACATGGGAATAATTTTTGTGCATCTCATTTTTTCTACGGTGATCATTTTTGTATATCTCATTTTTTTCTACCTGTTTCCCTTTTCTTCTTTATCCTGTAACTTCTATTCTAATAATAGAAAATCCTTCCTAAAAGTTATTGCATGACATTCATGATTAAATTATCTGTCCATTGATATATAATTTTATGGTACTACTCCCCCCCAAAAAAGAAGAAAAAGTGGTGTTATTAGCTAGTTTTAGAAAATACACTTTTCTCAAAAGCTTTCCACAATTTTAGCCACTACTGTAAAGTACCTCAAGTTGCAATGCTGTGTTTATATTTTGGAAATCACAATCTTACTTTGGAGTAAACAAACATGCCGAGAATTGGGCCGTAAGGTAGTTTTAAAAAAATAATAATTTCCATGAGTCTGATACAGTGGTATGTTCCAAACTTTTTTACTACTGTGGGTGTGGCTTGATGGGCGTGGGTTGGTGGGCGTGACAAAGGGAAGGATACTGTCAAATCTCCATTCCCATCCCACTCCAGGAGAAAGATCTTGCAAAAATCCCCATTCCCACTCCACTCCAGGGGGAAAATACTGCAAAATCCCCATTTCCTCCCAATCAGTTGGGATTCAGGAGGCAGAGAATAGATGGGGGCGGGGCCAGTCAGAGGTGGCATTTACCGGTTCTCCGAACTACTCAAAATTTCCGCTACCGGTTCTCCAGAACTGGTCAGAACCTGCTGAATCCCACCTGTGGCCTGACATGCATCTGTTATTTTGGGAGGGTGGGGCAGATCAGAAGTCAAGAGCCTCCTGTGGCTTTTTTCATTGCAGAAAACAAGTTGATTGACCAAATCCTGCAATAGCTTGTGCAAAATTGCTTGCTTAAATTACAAAAGACCAATCTCGCCGACAAATAGCGTATAAATCCTTTCTGACACTTAATTACACCAATTTTGACGGGGTGCTACAGTGGCGTCGATATATGCGGGCGCCCCTTAAATGCATACATTAATGTAGCTTTTCTCAGTAAACTATTTGCCATGAACCTTAGGCAGAGCGAAATTCCAATTAAGTATTTCGTTAAAGGAGGGGGGACGCCCAGATCAAACCCCGTCCCTTTCTCAAAATCTGCTCGAAAAGTCCTCTAATTTCCCTTTTGGAAGGGAATTTTGATTCTCCATCTGAAAGGCAAAGGTTTCTTGCTGGAAACAAATGCCAAATTTGAAATGTGCCTTCCTCTAGCCCAGCAGTCACCAACTGGTGGTCCATGAACCACTGGTGGTCCGGGAGAAAATTTCAGTGGTCTGCAGAAAAATTATTTGCATTTTTTTTATGTTGCACTAAATCAGGGGTCCACATACTACGGCCCCTGGGACAGATATGTGCAATGAATGTTTGTGTTGCTGCAGAGAGTCTCCCCCTTCGGGGTCTTTTTATGTGGGTTGGAGGGGGGCAGAAATTCTGACTTGGGGTCTGCTTCAGCCTCCTGGTGTGGGGCTTCCGGCGAAGGTTGGAGAGAAGTGCCACTGGTGGCAAAGAGCCAGAGGGCCTTATTCCAGTGGGACTGCATCGGAGAACCAGCAAATATCACCTCTGGCTGGCCCCAGAGTGGAGTGGAAATGGGAATTTTGCAGTATCCTTCCCCTGTCACACCCACTAAGCCACACACCACCAAACCACGCCCACAGAACCAATAGTAAAAAAAATTTGGATTTCACCACTGATGCCACCTAACACTCCAAAACCAAATTATCAAAAACGTCCGTTTTCTTTCCGATTCAGAAAGTACAACCTTCCTTTTGCAAGATCTAATCTGGGCAACTACTACAAAGATTGACAAGTTTCTTGCCATGCATAGTAACCGCCTACGGAAATCAGGTGATATTCTGTTCTTGTTATTATTTCAGCTCTTGTTTTTGTGCCCCCGGTTGTAAATTTTACGTCTTTTGTTTTATTGGCGTTTCCATATTTTAAATTCTGTATCTCTGCTTTATTGATATGGGGCCATAGATATAAATCTACCCATAGCTGAATATTTTGAATTAGTGTGCTTGTCCGCATTTCTCCTCAGCAAAAGTCAAGAAATTCTTGTCCTTGGCTCGTTTTCCGTGCATATAAAATATACTTATTCCTCTGTTTGAATGTTAATGTTTTCCCTTCCTTGAGAGTCTTGAATACAAGTTTAGATAATTTTTCCAGGAATAATTCAGTTATCCTTATTCTCTCCCCAAAGCAAAACAGGTTGAGTTCAGAGATCCTTCAGATAGGTCTCAGTAAACATGTTTCTGTGCATTTGGAGAAATAAATCTCCATACATATTGATGCTGGGAAACTGCCAGCTAGGCTGGAAGGAAGAGTCAAGTGAGGTCCTAGCTTGAAATCACCTTGCAGTCCTCTCCCAAGTAGGATAAAATTGTTGTGACCTAGGCTTCCTGAGTCATTAAAGCACTGGAGTAGTCCCAAAAATCTCTTTTATTGCAACAGCTGTGAATTCTGTTCATTCACAGCTGAGTCCCAATTAGTTGCAAAAATCCTTTGGGAGACGTCTTTCAGGATAATCACCAACCTTTATCTCCTTTGACACCCTGCCAAAGACCTACTTGGCAAAGCCACACGGAGTCCAGAATCAAACAGAGATGCCGACTGGGAACAGAATTAACAACGTTGCTTTCCTGCAAAGGGCCAGCGTGCTTTTGCTCCTCTTTTAAGCCTTATGGGAGGGGCTAATCATCTCCAAGCCTTACTCCTGAGTCATCCCTTTTGTTTAAACTGTTCTTGCCTTCTGGCAGCTGTACACATGCACGCACTAGAAACAGGCTCCTGCTGTTCCTATGCCTCTCTGAGACTGTGGAAGCTCCGGAGTCATAACTCCCAGATGGCCCTGGCCCCATCTCTGCCTCTGATGCAGAGCCCTCATCTGAGCCTTCCGCAGATGCTAGGACTGGCCCATGTTCCTCCCCAGCCTCCTCACTGACCGACTCCGCTGCCAGCTCTGCAGGCTGCTGGCGGACCACAACAAAAACCTTAGCTGGTTGTTTCTAAGGGAAGACAAGCAGTTCTTGTAACATAGATGACAAACAATGAATTTATTGATTAAGGCTGTTTGTGAGTGGTTCTGGTTCGATCCTGGGTAGAGGCAGATATTTCTCTCTCTGGGCAAAATGAGAATATATCTGCTGGACAAAACTCCTCATTGGCGTCAGGAAGGGCATCTGGCCAGTAAACACCTTGCTACTCCACCCAGACTCCACCCCACAAGGGATTATGGGGTCATTAAATGATGACGATGATGATGATGATGATTGGTTCGGGTTGTCTGTGCCTGAAAATCAAAATGCCTAATCTGTCATCTATATGACCAAAATATGATTACCTGTAAAACTTTGTAAGGGTACCTAGCAAATCAAGGACATGCATATTGAAATAAAACATCTGCAAAAAATATGAACAGACCTCTTCGGTGGGAAGACCACGGAAGCTGATGAGAGAACATCGTGACATGAGATTGATTTATTTATTGATTTATTTATAATTTTATTTCTATATCGCCTTTCTCCCGAAGGACTCGGGATGGTGTACAGCCAAGTAAAAACACAAAATACAAACATCGTAATTTAAGTTTAAAATTATTAAAATCATTAAACCATTTTGGCCGAAATTAATTAAAAACCCCAAAGTTAAAACTCCAATTTAAAATTCATTTAAATAGACAGCCCCGCCTGTTGGAACAGCAGGGTCTTGAGGGCACAGCGAAAAACATGGAGGTTGGAGATCTTGCGAATTTCCGGGGCCAGTTCGTTCCAAAGGGCAGGAGCTCCCACAGAGAAGGCTCTCCCCCTGGGTGTTGCCAGCTGACATAATTTGGCCGACGGCACCCTGAGGAGTCCTTCCCTGTGGGAGCGAACTGGCCGGTGGGAGGCTATCGATGGCAGAAGGCGATCTCGTAGGTATCCAGGTCCTAAACCATGGAGCGCTTTAAAGGTGGTGACCAACACCTTGAATCGCACCCGGAAGACCACTGGGTCTTATAAATAAGTATATATACTTATTTATAGGATGCACGTATTACTCCAATCCAAGCCAACACTGAGCAGCTCAGATATCCTATTTATGCAAACAAGGTTAAAGAGTACGGAGTCTAAAACACAAATAACATTACCATATAAATCACGGAGTCAGAGACGAATGGAATGCTGCATTCATTAATCTCCAGATTATACAAAGGAGTGGCTCACAATGTAGGCACCATAAGGGCTGTTTAAAAAAAAGAAAAGAAAAGAAATAAAACCTATCCCTGGATCCCAAAATTCAAAAGAAGGAGGCAGAACGCGACAGGATCCAAAAAGATCTTGACCGACTTGAACTATGAGCCCTATCCAACAAAATGAAATTTAATGTGGAGAAAAGCAAGGTTTTACACTTAGGCAGGGGAAAAAAATCAAAGGTACGAGTACAGATTAGGCGAAACCTGGCTCAAAAACAAAAACTGTGAGTGAGACCTTGGACTCAGATGACCACTTAAACATGAGCCGGCCATGTGCGGTGGCAGCCAAAAAGTTTAATACGGTGGGGCTGGAAATCTCTGCCATGGGGTGGTACATGCAGTGTGCAACTTTACACATGCAAAAAGGAGCACAGCCCTCTCCATCCGGAATGAAATAATGGTGCTGTTGCCATGGCGGGGGAACAGGAGGCGCAAGCGGGCCAAAGCAGCGATTGCGATGGCTGGAAGCTGCAGGAGCGAAGTACTACTTGGACTTGCGTGGCATCAGCATTTCACCTCGGTATATTTGTGCCAGCCGGTGGCGCAAAGCAGCCCTTGTCTCCTGCCACTTGGGACTCAGAGCAGTAAATGGCGACTGGTCTGGGGAGCAGCCGGATTTTGCTCTCCATTGCGGACACCAGATCGTCCCCCTGCAAGCTCTTGTCTCTCGAGGAGCCCTGCCGAAGTTTCCCACACCGCTTCAGCAAGCACTTCTTGAGAGGCGGAATGCTGATGCCATGCAAGTTCAAGTAGTGCTTCGCCCCCACACTTCTTCCGGCCCTTGTTGGTGCTCTGTGCACCTCAGTCAGGCTCTCAGGGAGATGCTTGACTTCCTCTCAGCCCCAGGACACTTGCTGGCCCATGAGATGAGAGAGAGAATGAGAATGAGAGAGAGAATGACAGAGAGAATGACAGAGTGAGAGAGAATCAGAATGAGAGAGAATGAGAGACAGCGAAAGAGACAGAGAATAAAAGAGAGAGAAACAGAGAGAATGAGAGAGAGAATGAAAGAGAGAGAATGAGAGAGAGAGAGAAAGAGAGAGAATGAAAGAGAGAGAATGAAAGAGAGAGAATCAGAGAGAATCAGAGAGAATGAAAGAGAGAGAATCAGAGAGAGAGAGAGACAGAGAATGAGAGAGAGAGAGAAAAAGAGAGAGAATGAAAGAGAGAATGAGAGAGTGAGAGAGAATCAGAATGAGAGAGAATGAGAGACGGAGATAGGGACAGAGAACGAAAGAGAGAGAATCAGAGAGAGAATCAGAGAAAGAGAGAGAGACAGAATGAAAGAGAGAATCAGAGAGAGAGAGAGAATCAGAATGAGAGAGAATGCGAGACAGAGAAAGGGACAGAGAATGAAAGAGAGAGAATCAGAGAGGATCAGAGAGAGAATGAGAGAAAGAGAGAGAGACAGAATGAAAAAGAGAATCAGAGAGAGAGAGAGAATCAGAATGAGAGAGAGAGTGGGGGAGAGAGAGAGAGAAGAAAGAGAGATAAGAGAGATTGAAAGAGAAAGAGTGGGAGAGAGAGGGGGGAGAGAGAGAAGGGAGAGTGCCTGAAGGACCGCATTCCATCACTGGGAGTCCAGGCGCTTCAGCAAGTGGCGTGCTGGATTCGTATTAGCAGTCCGTAGGATTTAAAATTATGAACTTGGTGGTCCCTGAGGTCCAAAAGGTTGGGGACCCTGGACTAGAAACCTCCAAGATCCCTTCCAGCTCTATTCTGATTGATTGAAAAGACCCAATTTGAGGTTCCTGAAGAAGACACTAACTGAAAACAGTAATTCCTTTCTGCAAATTCTTACCAATGGAGCAGAAACATCTGGCAGAATTTGGTCCCAAAGATCTCCAGGCCCTAAATCAGAAGCAATTAGATCACACACAGTGCTCTATCAGACTTACTCCTTGCCTTCCTCCAAGGATACAGGTAGGCTTATGTTAACCTGAACCCAACATAAATCAATGTTTAGTGAGGATAATACAAGAATACAGTTTGGGATTTTGCGTACGCTCGGTAACACAAAAATGTCATTGTTTTTCCATTCATTAAACTGGAAATGGATGGATGCATTGAGACACTGAGGAGAGTTCCAAGAAATGAGGGAGCCTTTTTGTACCCACAAAAAAATGGCCATCTCCGCTTCCGAGGAGCTATGAATGAGCAATTAAAACGTGTCCAAATTGCTGACATAATAATCCAGACGTGAGATGAAAAGGAGTGTATTTATTTATTTACCCTGTTTCCCCGAAAATAAGACATCCCCTGATAATAAGCCCAATCAGGCTTTTGAGCCATGAGCTAAAATAAGCCTCCCCCCATGAAAATAACCCCTCCCTGAAAATATTTATATTTATAAAGTATTTATATAAATATTTTGAGGCAGGGCGCATGCACGGAAGGCGCGTGCACATGAGCAAAGAGCATGCAAGGAAGACCAGGCGCAGGCACGCAAGGCATGTGTATGGGGTCAATCGTTGGTAACAAAATGTGAAACCCACTGCTGGTTGGAAGGGACCTTGTATTGTGGCTCGCAAGCTGTCAGCAGAGCTGGCGGCAGACTCGGACAATGAGGAGGTTGGGGAGGAACTTGGGCCAGTTCTGGAGTCTAGGAAAGGCTCTGATGGATGCTCTGCATCGGAGACAAAGATAGAACCAGGGCTGTCCAGCATTTCCCAGCCAGCAGAGAGGCAGCTGCCTTTGGAGGCTGAGATGAGTGAGGAGGAAGAACAGCTTGGGCCTGGTCCAGATGCCCGTATGCGCAGAGCAGTTAGGAGAGGAGAACAACGGAGGACAAGGCTTTGACTCGGGTAGCAAAGCACACATGGAGGCTGAATGGCCCCTCCCTGGCTGGGGAATAAATAGAAGGAAAAGGGAGTGGTTGTCGTAGGAGACAACTGTTCGTATTTCTGAAGATTTTGCTCATTGTGTTTCAGAGGCTGGAAACAGGCCCATTTCTGGACTTCCGGAACTTCTAGGAGGCCCATTTTTTGTCCTTCCAGAGCCTCCTCACAGGTGTTGCACTTACCTGGTATCCAAAATGGCCCACATGGAGACTCCTAGGAGGGCAGGCGAGGCAGGCCCAGCCAGTCGTTGCAACTACAGGTTCGGCGAACCAGATGTAAAATTAGCATCCGGTTTGCCCGAACTGATCCTAACCATCTGAATCCCATCCCTAAAAGAAATGTTTCTGGCTTTAAATCTATATGTTTCTTTAAGTCTCTTCTTAACATCCTGCAGTGATGCAGCACCTATGCCAAAACTGACTTTCTTTTCAATTGCAATATCCCTTAAATGCAGCAAGCTTGTTGGTTTGAAAGGGCTAACCGACGAAGGCCGAGCAAATCTTAGTGCGCTTTCTTTGAAGGAGAGAGTGAAGTTCCTGCTGTGCCAACTATTGCCAAGATCAAAGGCCCTTGACTTCTTTTTGTCTCATCTTGGCACTGCCCGGATCTTCTGTTCTTTCCATCAATTGGGTCATTGTGTTTCAGCTATTATTCCAGCAGGCAGCAGCTGGTACTCCATTATCCTAGGTGCTTCTCAGCTTCTGATGAACCCAACAACTCTATTAAACACAAGAGTCTTGTGTTTTGGAAGAGCTACCACAAGGGAACGCAGAAACACGTCGGTGTGACTAATTGACTTTCCTCTGCCAAGAAAATACCAAGTGCAATTTTCAGAACTTTGGAACTAAAATAGAATGGGAATAGGAATAGGAATAGGAATAGGAATAGGAATAGGAATAGGAATAGGAATAGGAATAGGAATAGGAATAGGAATAGGAATAGGAATAGGAATCGGAATCGGAATCGGATAGGGTAGGGTAGGGTAGGGTAGAGTAGGGTAGGGTAGGGTATAGAATAGGGAATAGGAATAGGAATAGGAATAGGAATAGGAATAGGAATAGGAATAGGAATAGGAATAGGAATAGGAATAGGAATAGGAATAGGAATAGGAATAGGAATAGGAATAGGAATAGGAATAGGAATAGGAATAGGACCAGAACAGAACAGAACAGAACAGAACAAACTAGAATGGAATGGAATGGAATGGAATGGAATGGAATGGAATGGAATAGAACAGAACAGAACAGAACAGAACAGAACAGAACAGAACAGAACAGAACAGAACAGAACAGAACAGAACAGAATAGAATAGAATAGAATAGAATAGAATATTTTATTGGCCAAGTGTGATTGGACACACAAGGAATTTGTCTTTGGTGTATATGCTCTCAGTGTACATAAAAGAAAAGACATATTTGTCAAGAATCATAAGGTACAACATTTAATGAGAGTCATAGGGTACAAATAAACAATCAGGAAACAATCAATATCAATATCAATCATAAGTATACAAGCAACAAAGTTACAGTCACACAGTCATAAGTGGAAGGAGATGGGTCGTGGGAACGATGAGAAGATTAATAGTAGTGCAGACTTAGTGAAAAGTTTGACAGTGTTGAGGGAATTATTTGTTTAGCAGAGTGATGGAGTTTGGGGAAAAACTGTCCTTGTGTCTAGTTGTTCTGGGGTGCATTTCTATAGCATCATTTTGAGGATAGGAGTTGAAGCAGTTTATGTCCAGGATGCGAGGGGTCTGTAGATATTTTCCCAGCCCTCTTTTTGACTCGTGCAGGATACAAGTCCTCCATGGAAGACAGGTTGGTAGCCATTGTTTTTTCTGCCGTTCTAATGATCCTCTGAAATCTGTGTCTGTCTTGTTGGGTTGCATGAATCAATATGGGATCTGTTTTCATCAGCCGAATCTATTTTGTGCTCATTCTCGTCACGATCTAGACAAGAAAGAAAATGGAAATGTTGTATCGGGCTTCCTCAGCTCTACCCGAGCTTTTCATCTTCCGAGCTCTGATGGACTCACGTGAGCTTCTTTCAATCTTCAAGGCTTTTTTTTGAAATAAACTAAAATGAAGCATCGTTGTCCAACCCAGAGTCCACTTTTAAGAACTAAAAATAAAATGATATGCAGATACCACCAATATGGTTTCTTTTGACTTATTCTCTAGGGCACCAGAGGGCAGGACAAGAAGTACTATGTTAGTATGTGAAACACTTCAGTTATTTAGTGCTTCAAAAATCAATCTGGAAGCTTCCAAGGAAATACTTTATGTATGCTCGGAATGTGGGGATGATAGCAAAGCTCTGTGGTTGCCTGCCAGCTGCCAACAAAGCTGGCAGCAGACTCGGATGATGAGGAGGTCGGGGAGGAACTTGGGCTGGTTCTGGGGAAGGCTCTGATGGATGCTCTGCATCAGAAGAAGAGATAGAGCCAGGGCCGTCTGACATTTCCCAGCCACCAGGGAGGCAGCTGCCTTTGGAAGCTGAGATGAGTGAGAAGGAGGAAGAGCTGGGGCCTGTTCCAGATGCATGTACACACGGAGCAGTTAGGAGAGGAGAACAAAGGAGTCTACTCGGGAAGCAAAGCACACGTGGACACTGAATGGCCCCTCCCTGGCTGGGGAATAAATAGAAGGAAAGAGGAATGGTTGTCATAGGAGGCAACCGTTCGTATTTCTGAAGATTTCATTGTGTTTCGTGCATCAAAGACTGCTTGCCAGAGGAACTTAATTTGCAGCTTTTCGACAGGGAGCTCACGGCCTGGCAATTATCGCAAGGAACTGATAAGGTCTGTTGCTGCATTTAACTGCTTGCAGGACTCTTGCTTGGACTTTTCGATGGGTGGGTGAATACAATTAATTCACCAGAGGTAAATAAAGAGGGGTTTTTTTCGTGACCAGGAATCTCGCCATGACTGGAAGTTCTGAGTTGACACCAAAGAGCTCATTCCAAGTCATTTGCTGCCAGTCTATAAATCCTGCTCATTTCCGCAAAATATGGATCATGTTCTCGTGGTGATTGGAAAGGGGGAAATTCAGTAATACTGTGGTAAGAGCAGGATTGAGAAATGGGTTGTTTTTTTAGCACAGCAGTTTTCAAAGTGAGACCTGAGGAACGTTGGGCTTTCTAAGAAACCGAATAGGGGCCTCCGGGAGGAGACATAATGGCAGATTAGCTTTTACAAAAGATTGTTTATTAGCGACCGTTTGGGACACAAGGCAGCCAAGCAAGTAAATAAGCACAAGCTTTGTGAAATTATGCATGGGATAGAGAAAATAAAGAGAGGGGAATTTTAGCCCTCCTTTGCATAATCTCCAAATTCATGATCCTTCAAAGCAAGGGAAACTAATTCAAGCCCGAGGAGGAACGTGTGCCATTTTATCGTAAAATGTGAAATGGAACGGTGTCAGTAAATTAATTGGCTATTGTGGCTAAACGGTGTTGCCGAAATTAGGGTGTGTGTGTATCCTAATAACAACTCCTAGTGGGTCCTACAGAAGGAACAAGAGTTTGACAGGTTCAACAAAAACAGATTATTGAACTGAAAGAAGATAGACCATACAGGTTTCTGATTCAGAGGTCCTTGGTCCTCTCTGAGCTTGTTTTCTGGCAGACATCTCATTACCCAATGAGGTAACATCAGCCATGCTAGAAGAGACTGAGAGTCAGCAGTGTTAGAAGAAAAAAAAAAGGTTTGCCTCATTTTATATATTTGTGGTTTGGCCTGTATATGTAGCCATGTGTGGTCTTACTGGTCCTTTGATTAGATTGTTTTCTACTGTTAGGTTGCTTGTCCGAGTTGGTAATTCCTTGGAGTATTGTGTACTTCTTGATTGTTGGTCTAGTATTAATCTTGGTGTTAATCTCTGATTATTTCAGTGTCGATTGCTGGAGAGGACGTGTCTGGCTCTTCCCCCCCCCCCCCCCCTTTTGGCTTTTTTCTTGTCTATTTTGAATGGTATGTAAACGTTGCTTATGCATTAATAGAGGGATTGAATCAAGACCATGTGAGGTACTAGTATTGATCTATAAAGCCTTAGTAAGACCACACCTAGAGTACTGCATTCAGTTTTGGTCACCGCACTACAAAAAGGAGGTTGAGACTCTAAGAAAGAGTGCAGAGAACAGCAACTAAGATGATGAGGGGACTGGAGGCTAAAACATATGATGAACAGTTGCAGGAACTGGGCCTGGCTAGTCTGGTGAAGAGAAGGACCAGGGGAGACAGGAGAGCATCTTCCAATATTTGAGGGGTTGCCATAGAGAGGAGGAAGGGGGTCAAGCTATTCTCTAAAGCACCTGAAGGCCAGACGAGGAATAATGGATGGAAACTGAACAAGGAGAGGTTCATCCTGGAAATAAGGAGACATGTTCTGATAGTGAGCGCAATCAAGCCATGGAACAGAAGTTGTCTTCAAAAGTTGTGGGAGCTGCATCACTGGAAGCTTTCAAGAAGAGACTGAACTGCCCTCTGTCAGAAATGGCATAGGATCTCTCCTGCTTGGCAGGGTGGGAGGGTGTGTGTGAATTAGATGACCTACAAGGTCCCTTCTCACCAGGGGTGAAATTCCATTTTTTTTACTACCAGTTCTGTGGGCATGGCTTGGTGGGCATGGCAGGGGAAGGATACTGCAAAATCTCCATTCCCACCCCATTCTGGGGTCAGCTAGAGGTGGTATTTGCCGGTTCTCCAAACTTCCACTTGCTCAAAATTTCCACTACCAGTTCTCCAAAACCTGTCATAACCTGCTGGATTTCACCCCTGCTTCTGACTATGTTGTTGTTATTATCTCTATGTGCCTGTTGATAGCCGATTTGTCCGATTCTCTGGCATTTTTGGACTCGGCTTGGTCTAGGATTTCTAATTCAGCTGGATTTCGCCCACAGTTTCTCTTGAAGTTGTGGAAGAGAGCTGAACATGCTCGACAGCATTATCCCATTTCAGACAATATGAAGTTACGGCACATGCGTAGTACGGTACAGGATTCGGAATTCTTTCCAGCATGCAAGGGTTTCTGGGCAGGAAAACCTAGTGCCATCTGGTCTGTTTTTTTTTAAAATTCAAGTTCAGGAATGGGTAAAAACTACCGACTATTGGAAAGAGCTTCAAAAAAACATTTGAAGCGCGAAGCTTCAATGCCTCGTGCTTCAAATGTTAATGGTGTTAGCACGGATGAGCCTGATTGGGAGCCACTGACAGAGAGTGATATCCCTCCGAGGAATGGAGCCAAATCACTCGATCGTTGGAGACACACATGCTTCAAACATGTTTTGGAAGAAGTGCTTTGGTCTCAACCCCAGAGTGAACGCTTCACTTCTCTGCCGGTAGTATCAGTCATTTATTACAGACTTGGAAACACTAACCATAAAAGTGAAGCTAATAAAACTGGAACTAAAATTTAATGTACAATTTACCTCGGTTGGAAGACGTATCCATCTGGTACAGTTCCAAGCTGGGAGAAAGACACTGGAAAACATGGAGGCTGATTGGAAAAACGGTTTGATGATGAAGCTTGGCGCAGCTGATCAGTTGGTTTGATTATGTGGCGTTTTTTTGTAAGTTTCAAAGATGTTGTTGGGCAATGTCTGAAAATGCCCTTAGGGCAGGGGTCGGCAACCTGCAGCTCTGGAGCTGCATGCGGCTCTTTGGGCCCTGTGCTGTGGCTTCCTGTCAGGTGACCCCCACCATTGGCTGGCCCCGCCCCTCACTCTCCCTTCCCAGTCACTCCTCTCCTGGCCTGAGAAGGTAAGGGCGACGGCCGAGGATGGAGAAGCACCCAGAGAGATACAGAGAGAAGGGGAGACAGGAGGGGGAGGAATAATAATAATAATAATAATAATAATAATAATAATAATAATAATAATAATAATAATAATAATAATAATAATAATACAGAAAGCTTTATTTTGGCAGCTCAAGAACAAGCCCTAGCCACAAACTGCATGAAGACAAAAATTCAACATGTTACCACCAACAGCAAATGGCGCCTCTGTAATGAGAAAGATGAGACAGTCGACCACCTGATCAGTGGATGCAGCAAAATTTCACAAACCGACTACCTACAACGCCATGACCGTGTTGCTAAGATCATTCACTGGAAATTGTGCCAGAAGTTTGGATTTGAGTACAGCAAAAACCACTGGGAACATCAGGTTGAGAAAGTTCTAGAGAATGAGAAACTCAAGATCTTGTGGGACTTTAGGATTCAGACTGACAGGCACTTGATCCACAACACACCTGACATAACGGTAGTTGAAAAGAAAAAAGGATGGTTCATTGACATTGCAATACCTGGTGATGCACGGATTGAAGATAAGCAGCAAGAAAAAATCACAAAGTACCGGGACTTGCAAATCGAAGTTGAGCGACTATGGAAAAAGAAATCATGTGTTGTTCCGATTGTAATTGGAGCCCTTGGAGCAATACCCAAAGGGCTACCCCGCTATTTAGAAATTCTAAATTTACCGGACTTGAACATTTTGACTCTACAAAAAGCCACCTTACACGGAACAGCATACATCCTCCGACGATACCTTAACAGTTCCTAGGGCCTTGGTTAGGACTCGAGCTGCTGAGCTATTAACCAGCCTCAAAGGCTGTGAATCTCACTGCAGATTAAATAATAATAATAATAATAATAATAATAATAATAATAATAATAAAAAATTTATTTCTATTCTATTCTATTCTATTCTATTCTATTCTATTCTATTCTATTCTATTCTATTCCATTCCATTCCATTCCATTCCATTCCATTCCTCCTCCTCTATTCTATTCTATTCTATTCTATTCTATTCTATTCTATTCTATTCTATTCTATTCTATTCCATTCCATTCCATTCCATTCCATTCCATTCCATTCCATTCCTCCTCCTCTATTCTATTCTATTCTATTCTATTCTATTCTATTCTATTCTATTCTATTCTATTCTATTCTATTCTATTCTATTCTATTCTATTCTATTCTACTCCATTCCATTCCATTCCATTCCATTCCATTCCTCCTCCTCTATTCTATTCTATTCTATTCTATTCTATTCTATTCTATTCTATTCTATTCTATTCTATTCTATTCTATTCTATTCTATTCTATTCTATTCCATTCCATTCCATTCCATTCCATTCCATTCCTCCTCCTCCTCTATTCTATTCTATTCTATTCTATTCTATTCTATTCTATTCTATTCTATTCTATTCTATTCTATTCTATTCTACTCCATTCCATTCCATTCCATTCCATTCCATTCCATTCCATTCCTCCTCCTCTATTCTATTCTATTCTATTCTATTCTATTCTATTCTATTCTATTCTATTCTATTCCATTCCATTCCATTCCATTCCATTCCATTCCATTCCTCCTCCTCTATTCTATTCTATTCTATTCTATTCTATTCTATTCTATTCTATTCTATTCTATTCTATTCTATTCTATTCTATTCTATTCTATTCTACTCCATTCCATTCCATTCCATTCCATTCCATTCCATTCCTCCTCCTCTATTCTATTCTATTCTATTCTATTCTATTCTATTCTATTCTATTCTATTCTATTCTATTCTATTCTATTCTATTCTATTCTATTCTATTCTATTCTATTCTATTCCATTCCATTCCATTCCATTCCATTCCTCCTCCTCTATTCTATTCTATTCTATTCTATTCTATTCTATTCTATTCTATTCTATTCTATTCTATTCTATTCTATTCTATTCTATTCTATTCTATTCTATTCTACTCCACTCCATTCCATTCCATTCCATTCCATTCCATTCCTCCTCCTCTATTCTATTCTATTCTATTCTATTCTATTCTATTCTATTCTATTCTATTCTATTCTATTCTATTCTATTCTATTCTATTCTATTCCATTCCATTCCATTCCATTCCATTCCATTCCATTCCTCCTCCTCTATTCTATTCTATTCTATTCTATTCTATTCTATTCTATTCTATTCTATTCTATTCTATTCTATTCTATTCCATTCCATTCCATTCCATTCCTCGTCCTCTATTCTATTCTATTCTATTCTATTCTATTCTATTCTATTCTATTCTATTCTATTCTATTCTATTCCATTCCATTCCATTCCATTCCATTCCATTCCATTCCTCCTCCTCTATTCTATTCTATTCTATTCTATTCTATTCTATTCTATTCTATTCTATTCTATTCTATTCTATTCTATTCTATTCTATTCTATTCTATTCTATTCTACTCCATTCCATTCCATTCCATTCCATTCCTCCTCCTCTATTCTATTCTATTCTATTCTATTCTATTCTATTCTATTCTATTCTATTCTATTCTATTCTATTCTATTCTATTCCATTCCATTCCATTCCATTCCATTCCTCCTCCTCTATTCTATTCTATTCTATTCTATTCTATTCTATTCTATTCCATTCCATTCCATTCCATTCCATTCCATTCCATTCCATTCCATTCCTCCTCCTCTATTCTATTCTATTCTATTCTATTCTATTCTATTCTATTCTATTCTATTCTATTCTATTCTATTCTATTCTATTCTATTCTATTCTATTCTACTCCACTCCACTCCATTCCATTCCATTCCATTCCATTCCATTCCATTCCATTCCTCCTCCTCTATTCTATTCTATTCTATTCTATTCTATTCTATTCTATTCTATTCTATTCTATTCTATTCTATTCTATTCTATTCTATTCTATTCTATTCTATTCCATTCCATTCCATTCCATTCCATTCCATTCCATTCCTCCTCCTCTATTCTATTCTATTCTATTCTATTCTATTCTATTCTATTCTATTCTATTCTATTCTATTCTATTCTATTCTATTCTATTCCATTCCATTCCATTCCATTCCATTCCATTCCTCCTCCTCTATTCTATTCTATTCTATTCTATTCTATTCTATTCTATTCTATTCTATTCTATTCTATTCTATTCTATTCTACTCCACTCCACTCCATTCCATTCCATTCCATTCCATTCCTCCTCCTCTATTCTATTCTATTCTATTCTATTCTATTCTATTCTATTCTATTCTATTCTATTCTATTCTATTCTATTCTATTCCATTCCATTCCATTCCATTCCATTCCATTCCATTCCTCCTCTATTCTATTCTATTCTATTCTATTCTATTCTATTCTATTCTATTCTATTCTATTCTATTCTATTCTATTCTATTCTATTCTATTCTATTCAATTCTACTCCATTCCATTCCATTCCTCCTCCTCTATTCTATTCTATTCTATTCTATTCTATTCTATTCTATTCTATTCTATTCTATTCTATATTCTATTCTATATTCTATTCTATTCTATTCTATTCTATTCTATTCTATTCTATTCTATTCTATTCCATTCCATTCCATTCCATTCCATTCCATTCCATTCCATTCCTCCTCCTCTATTCTATTCTATTCTATTCTATTCTATTCTATTCTATTCTATTCTATTCTATTCTATTCTATTCTATTCTATTCTATTCTATTCTATTCTATTCTATTCTACTCCATTCCATTCCATTCCATTCCATTCCTCCTCCTCTATTCTATTCCATTCCATTCCTCCTCCTCTATTCTATTCTATTCTATTCTATTCTATTCTATTCTATTCTATTCTATTCTATTCTATTCTATTCTATTCTATTCTATTCTATTCTATTCTATTCTATTCTATTCTATTCTATTCTACTCCATTCCATTCCATTCCATTCCATTCCATTCCATTCCATTCCATTCCATTCCATTCCTCCTCTTCTATTCTATTCTATTCTATTCTATTCTATTCTATTCTATTCTATTCTATTCTATTCTATTCTATTCTATTCTATTCTATTCCATTCCATTCCATTCCATTCCATTCCTCCTCTTCTATTCTATTCCATTCCATTCCATTCCATTCCATTCCATTCCTCCTCTTCTATTCTATTCTATTCTATTCTATTCTATTCTATTCTATTCTATTCTATTCTATTCTATTCTATTCTATTCTATTCCATTCCATTCCATTCCATTCCATTCCATTCCATTCCATTCTCTCTTCCTCAGGAAGGTTTGCCTTGAGTCAGCTGAATGCAACTTTGCATTGTTCTTCCAATTCATCAGAAATTTGCACTCTTCTGAGTCACTCCTCTGCAAGACAACTTTAGTGCCAAAGCCATAAGACAACAGTGGAAAATGTGTACAAAGCAGCTTTGAAGGGCAGCACCTTAGGAGAACTCTGCAGATGTGACAAATAACAGCAGAGATAGAAAACTGCTTTCCAATTCCCTTATTAGTCATTTGGGTCGGCCGTACCACCGTGCAAATTTAAAAATTTTGCCAGCCTCTTCCACATATAGGTGGAGGTTAATTCTGGACAAACTTATTTAGAGGCAAGGAACAATATTGTTTTCCCCCATGAAAGGAACGGCCTAAACAAAAATAAGTCCAACTTTTGCCAAAACAATTAGAAGTTAAAAGAGGACACCGGAGGGTGATCTATTATTTCGAAACTATTTTGTCTCTATATTCATGGACATCTCTTGGCACGTGGGAGTAGTGGATTCTACCCAATCCAGGACATTTGGGAGAACATCCGACCTTCAACTTACAAAAAAGAAAGAACTTGGTACCGATAAAAGAGAATATTTGTAGTTCAGCGTTGAACTGTGGAGTCCTCGCTGGCTCCTCCCTTAGCTTGGCTCTTTTCTTGGAGACGTTTCACGACCTGACCAGGTAACATCATCAGTGTCAGAAAGGAGGAGGAGGAGGAGAAAGGAGAAGAGGAGGAGGAGGGAGAGGGAGAGGAGGAGAACTGGAGAGTCCTTGGTGTTCTCTGAGCTCGGTTGTTTTCTTACTGACATTCCATTATATATTTATTTATTTATTTTATAATATTTATACGACGCCTTTCTCCCGAAGGACTCGGGGCAGCTCACAGCAATAAAAACAAAACAATAAATAGTGTTAAAATCCAATTAAAATCCCCAAATTAAAACTATAGCACCCACACAGGTCAGAAGATTTGCTGAAAAAGCCATGTCTTCAGGTAACTGCGGAAAGAGCGGAGGTCGGGGGCAGTCCGGAGCCCAATAACTCATTCCAGAGGGTCGGTACAGCCACAGAGAACGCCCTCATCCTGGGCACCACCAGCCGACAATTTCTGGCTGATGGCACCTGGAGGAGGGCTGTCCTTTGTGAGCACACTGGACAGTGGGAGATGGTCCTGGAAATACCTTGGGCCCATGCCATGAAGGGCTTTATAGGTAAGTACCAGCACCTTGAAGCGGATCCGAAGGACCACCATCAACCAGTGCAGCTCACGCAGGAGTGGTGTAACACCGGAGTAGCGGGAAGCTCCCGTAACAACCCGCGCGGCTGCATTCTGAACCAGTTGGAGCCTCTGGATGCACCCCAAGGGCAGCCCCATGTAGGGGGCATTGCAGTAGTCCAGACGAGAGATAACGAGAGCATGAGTGACTGTATGGAGGGCATCCCTATCTAGGAAAGGTCGCAACTGGCGCACCAGGCCCAACTAGGTAACATAATCAGGTTGTGTGGTTGGCAGAGAGGAGGAGGAGGAGGAGAAAGGAGGACGAAAGAAGGAGGGGGAGGAGGAGGAGGACGAGGGAAGAAGGTGGAGGAGGAGGACTGTGGATCCTTGGTGCTCTCTGAGCTTGGTGGTTTTCTGGCAGACGTTCCATGACCCAGCTAGGGAACATCATCAGTGCTAGAAGGGAGTGTGATTGTCACGGAGGAGGAGGGGGAGGGGGAGGACTGGAGCGTCCTTCGTGCTCTCTGAACTGAGTTGTTTTCTTACAGTTTTTTCTTTACCTAACTGGGTAACATCAAGAGTGTTAACTTACTTAGACACCTTTACTAGCACTGATGGTGTTAACTAGTTTGGTAACAAAATGTCTGCAAGAAAATCACCAAGCTCAAAAGACACACATACACACACACACACACACACACACACACACACACACATACACAGAAACGACTTATGAATTTTCTCTGCATATTTTGTGCTCCGCGTTTAATACAATTATTCCAAGAAGAAATAGAAACCTTGCAAAATGTTCTTCCTCTATCATTTGTCGGGCTCCTGGCAATTGTGCACCAAGGAGGTCAAAAATGTTTTTAAAACGCCATCAACTCCTCTTCCTTATTGGCCAAACAAACAGGTTTATAAGTTCGTTTCCACCTTCTAAACCACCAAGGGTAGAGGACTTTTATCACAGGATTTTGCTCAAGGAGCTAAAGAAGAAAATTTATGATAATCTTCCAAGCAACCGGCAGTATACTATATATGCAATTATTCACGCTGTTTCTTCAGTTTTGAAATTCAATCAGAAAATGTTTAAAGCAAAATAAACCATGAAGCATCCTTAATGCCCAAAACAAAACGCATTCCTTGTACACATAATCTAATGCTTCTTCCAAAATGTGTTCCTTTGAACACGCAGGTTCTCTTATGTATATTATAAAAACACCGTTTCTTAAATGGAAAAAAAATAGGTTGCGTCGAGAGCCACTAACAATCAGACTCCCCCCTCTCTTTCTCTCCTCTCTCTGTCTCTGTCTCTCTGTGTGTGTCTCTTTCTCTGTGTCTCTCTTTCTCTTCTCTCTTGCTCTCTCTCTCTCTTTCTCTCCTCTCTCTCTCTCTCTCTGTCTGTCTCTGTGTCTCTCTCTTTATCTTCCCTCTCACTCTGTCTCTGTCTCTGTGTGTGTGTGTGTCTTTCTCTCCTCTCTCTGTCTCTGTCTCTCTCTGTCTTTCTCGCCTCTCTCTGTCTCTGTCTCTGTGTGTGTGTGTCTCTCTCTCTGTCTCTGTGTCTCTCTCTTTCTCTCTCCTCTCTCCTCTCTGTGTCTCTCTCTGTGTCTCTCTCTTTCTCTTCTCTCTCACTCTGTCTCTGTCTCTCTCTGTGTGTGTCTTTTTCTCCTCTGTCTGTCTCTGTCTCTCTGTCTCTGTCTCTCTGTGTGTGTGTCTCTCTGTGTGTGTATGTGTCTCTCTCTCTCTTTCTCTCCTCTCTCTGTCTCTGTCTCTGTCTCTGTCTCTCTGTGTGTGTCTCTCTCTATCTTTCTCATTCTCTTCTCTCTCTCTCTCTCTCTCTCTGTTTCTGTCTCTGTGTGTCTCTCTCTCTTTCTTTCCTCTCTCTTTCTCTCTCTGTCTGTGTGTGTCTCTCTCTTTCTCTCCTCTCTCTGTCTCTGTCTCTTTGTCTCTCTCTCTCTCTCTTTCTCTCTGTCAGTGTGTGTGTGTCTCTCTGTGTGTCTCTCTCTTTCTCTCCTCTCTCGTGCTGTCTCTGTCTCTCTCTCCCTCTTTCTCTCTCTCTCTCTGTCTCTCTCTTTCTCGTCTGTGTGTGTTTGTGTGTGTGTGTGTGTGTGCCTCTGTCTCTCTGTCTTTGTCTCTGTCTCTCTGTGTGTCTCTTTCTCTCCTCTCTCTCTCTTTCTCTTTCTCTCTCTGTCTCTGTCTTTCTCTGTCTCTCCCCCCCCCCCTTATTCTGTAGGCAGAAAATACATTTACATTTTAAATGCTACACGGCCAATCATGCTGTGATTTTGGTTGCACTTCATGAAATATTAAAGAGTTCCTCTTATGGAAGTCCAAAATTACTTCCAACTTAGACTTTTTATAGCTTAAAAAACTCGTTAGGTTGTTTTGATTTTTCAGCAGTAGAAAAAACAACACCAATAAAAAAAGAACAAAAAGAAAAGCACAAACTTTTAAGAAACTTACTTTTGGGGGGTGGAGTGGTAATGAAATCCAAGGACACAGATATCACCCAGGCAATTTAGCTTTATTTGTCTGAGAGTACATTCTGCTGAATAAATATACCCCAGTATCTATTTTCAAGTGACGCATCCCCAAAATGTTCTCTTCATGTCAACCCCAGCTCATAGCAAAGACCTCTTAAAATTATCTTCATTTGTTCCAACATTAAGATATTGTCTTCTCCCAGCAAATTTTTTTTCACTAGGTTTATCAACAGTAGGTTGAAAGCAGGGGTGCGTAGCTCCTACATTCCCCCCCCCCCTCCACTACTCTTGGAGGCCATTTTGACTTGTTCCTGCTATCAAATACACATTTATGCACATGCGCACGCACACACACAAACACACTTGCTCTGGAAATTAGCAGTTTAGTCAAGGTCAGTGAGATAACAGAAAATAAGACGCACAAACTCAAGCACAAGTCTCTGAAAGAAACTTGCCTGGGTGGGCTTTGCCTTAAACAGGAACACACAGAAGAATAGTCAAAATTCAGTCCAAGCTTCCAAAAGCCAAACCAGAGTTGTCAGCCAATCCAGAGGTTAGAATTCCACAAGCCGAATCCACCCAAACATCATGCCAGGTGGTTAATTATTCTACAATGGATGTTTTGAAGTATTTCATGAATATCAAGGATCAGGGCTGCCTCTAAAATCAGGCTTCAGCCAGCTGTCTGTAAACAAGAGATTTACCCTCTTGCTTGGCAAGGAGCCTGATAGAACATATATGCTCTCCTCTCTACTCCCCAAGTGCAGAGGCTTGAGGCTTTATAGCATCATCTTACTAGTCCAGCTCTTTACATTATGGCTGTGTTTGATCAGGAGCTTGCGTGATCAGGAGTCTGCGTGTCTTGAGGCATTTCACAGGATTTGCTTGAGAAAGTCATTGTCATTGTCATCTTCATTGTCATCATCACAGTTGAAAGAGACCTTGGAGGTCTTTTTGTGGCCCGCTAGGCAGGAGTGGCTACTCAGGAGGAGGAGGTCTCCTTGAGAGTAAGGTTTGAGGATAATTGGCCACTCTCTTAGCCTATTTAAGTCTCACGCGATTAGTAATTTCTTGCTGGAAACGACGTGTAATTATTAAAGAGCATTTTTGAAGAGTGAGTGTCTTATTGTATCTTGTTTTCTGGGCTGGACTGGACTTTGTTTATTCTTGGTACGTTATAACTTTGATAAGGACCGTTGGTGTGTGTCACAATCCTTGGGAATCTGGAGCTGGGGCAGAACATGTCTTCTAGTCCAACCCCCTGATCAAGTAGGAAACTATTTCAGACGAATGGTTGTCCAATCTCTTCTTAAAAGCTTCCAGTGATGGAGGGCCCACAATCCCTGAAGGCAGCTGCTCCACCAGTTGATTGATCTCAAGTATCTGAGTCCTGGGCCGTGACAGGCTTCAAAAGACACCAGGAACAAGCTTACACAGAGGCAGTTGCCTATGTAATGCTGACCAACAGTTTCATAAATTCTTGTCAGTTCTCACAGTATATAGCAGCGGTCACCAACTGGTGGTCCGTGGACCACTGGTGGTCCACGAGAAAATTTTGGTGGTCCACAGAAAAATGATTCGCATTTTTTATATTGCATTAAATCAGGGGTCCTCAAACTACGGCCCCTGGGATGGATACATGCAATGGACGTTTGTGTTGCTGCAGAGAGTCTCCCTCTTCAGGGTCTTTTTACACAAGTCGGAGGGGGGCAGACATTCCAACTAGGGGTCTGCTTTGGCCTCCTGGTGTGGGGCTTTGGGTGAAGGCTGGAGGGAAGCTCCACGGGTAGCGAAGAGCCGGAGGGCCTTGTTCCAGTGGGACTGCATCATGGCCTGGAACTGGCTGACCATCTCAGCCCGCTGAAACTCCAGGCATTGGTACCTGGCCTTGCCACTCCCGCAGATCTTCCCTCTGCTTGGAAAGCCTATGCTCGTAGTCCTCAGTGAGGTGCTTCTGCTGAGCCTCCTTCTCGGTCAGATCCAATTTGAACTGAGCTGTTTTGCTAACTCTTTCTCGTGGTGGCTGCTTAGCTCCAACAACTGCTTCCTGTTGGGGCCCTAAGGAGCCTGGAGGGGCAGGTGAGGAGTGGGATGGAAAGGGTGAGTAGAGGCCAGCAAGATGCCCCTCAATGGGAGTGATATCAAGTTGACCACACCCATCCAGTCTCATGACCACCTAGCCACGCCCATCCAGCCAGTCATTAAGCAGATCATATTAGTGGTCCGCAGGACTTAAAATTATGAATTTAGTGGTCCCTGAGGTCCGAAAGGTTGGTGACCTCTGGTTTATGGGACCATATTGGTTGGAAATATGCAGAAGTGGCCTTCATCCTGCAGTGGACAGGCCATGACTAAAATGATGATATGATACATAGGATTAGTATTCTTTTGAAAGAACGTTAGACCTGGGTTGGAAGTGCAGTATTCACCTGTGTTTCACAGAAGATCTCTTTAAAGTAGAAAATAGACTTAATTTGTGTAATCTCCATTTCATTGTTTAGTCATCGATGATTGTATTGCAACCTTTCCATTGATTTGGCAAGGGGACATGGTGGCTCAGTGGCTAAGACGCTGAGCTTGTCGATCGAAAGGTCGGCAGTTCAGCGGTTCGAATCCCTAGTGCCGCGTAACGGGGTGAGCTCCCGTTCCTTGTCCCAGCTTCTGCCAATCTAGCAGTTCGAAAGCAGGTAAAAAAAATGCAAGTAGAAAAAAATAGGGACCACCTTTGGTGGGAGAGATTCAACCTAGAAATAAGGAGGAATTTTCTGAGAGTGAGAACAGAAGTTGCCTTTGGGAGTTTCTTCCCTGGAGGCTTTCAAGAAGAGCCTGGACTGCCATTTGTCAGAAATGGTGTAGGGTCTTCTGCTTGGGTGGTGGGAGAGGTTTTTTTTTTTTAAATTGATTTATATGCCGCCCTTCTCCGGAGACTCGGAGCGGATTGCAGTGCATTAAGAAATAGCCTTCATACTTTTGTATATTTTACAAAGTCATCTTATTGCCCCCACAAACTGGGTCCTCAATTGACCTACCTTAGAAAGGATGGAAGGCTGAGTCAACCTGGTGAGATTCGAACTTGCTAATTGCAGACAGCTGGAGTTAAATTAGTCTGCTGAGCTATCCAGGCTCCTACAAGGTCCCTTTCAACTCGTGTTAATCTGCAATCGGAGCCACAACAAATTCTTAAATCATCAAGATTGGAGCTTCCACTTACCAACTGCTATGTGTTATAAGTGAGCCACGGCTCTGCCTACTGGATAAATCTCTCCATTACTAGATCTATAAGTAGATTTATCTTCGGTTTCCCGGAGCTGCCCCTGGGACACCGAAGTAGGCCTGTGGCGAGTGGCCCTGCCTATCATTATATCTCAACAACTAAATCTACATTTCGTACAAGTCCCCAGATTATCCCGTTCATTTGCTCTTAATAAGCCGTCATCAGCCCAGCAGCTGGTCTTCTCCGTTCCCCGGGGCTTGTGTTCAAGTGATAAATTGTTTAACCTTGATAGAATTTCAAACACGTTGGGCTACCCATGAAATAATAAATTAACGAGTTTCATCTCTGCAATTAGTGTTAGTTATTGCTTCGGTGGTGTCCTTAAGTACGAGCCTGGCTTTTTTTTTTCCCTCAAGGCACCGCCAGACTTCTGAACAGAATATTTGATGGCCCAACTAAACACTGTATCAGCTTTGGAAGCCATATTAATCCGGAAGCTTCCATGCTGCCATCTTCTTCTGTGAGGGAAAGTAGCAGGGGGGGAATTTAATAGAGGGGTTGTTTTCAGACGTAATAGCATTCTTCCTGTTGGTCAAGGTCAGGGCAATCCTGGAAAAGGAGTGATCGGAGTGATGTCTCGAGATGGGCCGGCTGTTGATTGGAGCATGTGATCGACTGAGGAGTGAGGGGATGGTTTCAGGGGTATTGATTTACTGAGGGAAAACCCGGACTTCTCAGATTCGGGTTTTCTCAGATGTGCCAAGTTTACCTATTCTAGTAAATAGAACTTTGAAAAATGCCTGCTTCAGAGTTTTTACTTGGAGTCAGTGGTTTTTTTTTCTGGAACGCGGACACACTGTCCATGAGATGTCAGGTCCAGAAATAAAATAAGCCAAAAGAGAAACAGAGTTGGGGTGGGAGAGGAGAGACTGTGGCCTTGAAGACTCTCCAAAAGAATGCAAAAGACCAGCTGTCTGCAACGAATATAAATCCTTCCATTCTCCATTATCCTGTCAGAGCTGAAGAAGCTTCTTGGGGGAACAAGCGAAACATCTTCAAAAGGGGGGGAAAAAACAGAAAATCCAATTGCCTCTTGAAAAAAATGCACCTTTGGGACAACTTAGTCTTAGGACCTGGTTATTTACGGGACCGCTCGCTACCACCCATAGCCTCCCACCGACCGGTACGCTCACATAGAGAGGGGCTCTTCAGGGTGCCGTCGTCAAAACAATGTCGGCTGGCGGCCCCCAGGGGGAGGGCCTTCTCTGTGGGGGCACCTACTATCTGGAACGAGCTCCCCCCGGAGATACGGAGGATCCCGGATTTGCGCACCTTCCGCCGCGCTCTCAAGACCTTTTTATTTTATCAAGCTGGCCTGGCCTAATCTTTTTTCCCTTCTTCTTTTATAATGTAAATTTTATTTTTTTTAAATTATTCAGTAAGAGAATATGAGACTTATTCCTGTAAAAGTGTAACCTGAGTTACGCCATTTTAAGTGTCTTATTTTACCTCGTATGACCTGATTATATAACTGGACGAAAGGGAATACAATAAGGCTTTTCTGAAATGATTACCTTATGGGAAATATGTATTATGGAGTTGTTTTGACGGAAATTGATGTTCTGGGAAAAGTACTGTAATGGGGTTGTTTGGGGTCTGTTTGTTTGTTCCAGAAGGGGAAGTACGCAAGTGATGTTTTTGTGGAATATTTCTGTTGAGAATTGGGGAATTTCCAGGGTGGAACCTGTATTACAATATGTTGTATAAATCTGAATCTGATTCCCAAAGGACATTAGTCACGTGACTTCTGATGTATAAAAACCGTGTCAATGGCTCTCATTTCGCCTTTCCCATTTGAGGAGGAAAGGACCTTTGCAAAGATATATATATATTTAATCTGTCTATGCTTTCATGTCTCTGTTTCCTGTTTTTGTACAATAAAGGTTTTTTCCTTTTGCAAACGGTAATGCTGTCTTGGATATTCTCACATTCGGGTGTTTTAAATTTGTTGGGGCTCAATTGTTTAATTCGATTTTATTCTGTTCTTAAATTTTGTATATATGTGTTTTTATTTTGTGCCTGTTCTTTTGTGCCTGAGTCCTTCGGGAGTAGGGCGGTATATAAATCCAATAAAACCAAACCAAACAATGACCTGGATGATGGAGAAACCTCTACAGACTTTTAACTATACAATTTGGGGTGAAGACCCTTGGAATGGTGTGGGAGTAGGAATGGATTTCCAGAGGGCAAAATTGCAGGCTACTCAGGACACAGATAAACTTCCAAGTGGCCTCAACGACTCTCTAAAAGGATGCAGTTGATCAGCTGTCTGCAAGGAGTATCAATCCTCCTGGAGGGCCTGGTGGCTCAGCAGACTAAAAGCAGACTAAAAGACAAGCACCAGCTGTCTGCAATTACTGTAAGTTCGAATCTCACCAGGCTCAAGGTTGACTCAGCCTTCCATCCTTTCTAAGGTAGGTCAATTGAGGACCCAGTTTGTGGGGGCAATAAGCTGACTTTGTATAAAATATACAAAAGTATGAAGGCTGTTGCTTAGCGCATTGTAAGCCGCCCTGAGTCTCCGGAGAAGGGCGGCATATAAATCAAGTTTAAAAAAAAAATCCTTCCATTCCCCACCATCCAGTCAGAGCTGAAGAAGCTTCTGGGGTGAGAAGAAAAACCTCTTCAAAGAAAAACCAGAAAATCCAGTTGTCTCTTGAAAAAAAGCGCTTTTGCGACAATCATGACCTGGATGATTAAGAATCTCCCTAGACCAGGTGTCAGCAACCGGTGGCTCTGGAGCCGTATGCGGCTCTTTAGGTCCTCTGTTGTGGCTCCATATCGGGTGATCCCACCACTGGCTGGCCCCGCCCCTCATACTCCCCTCCCAGTCACTCCTCGCCTAGCCTGAGAAAGTAAGGGCAACAGCGGGGCATAGAAAAGCAGCCGGGTCAGAGACAGAGAGATACAGAGAGATGGGGGGAAGGAGGGAGGGAGAGAGAGATGTCAAAAGGGTTTTGTGGTTTTTTTTAACACCTGGTTCTCTGCCCTAATGACCAGCTGGGTAGGCGTGGCTAAGGGGATCATGTGACTGGTGGAAGTGTGTGGTGTTAAGTTGGCCACGCCCACCTGAGTTTTGTGGCTCCCGGTGTTTTCTTTTCTGTGGAAAGAAAACGGGTCCAAATGGCTCTTTGAGTGTTTAAGGTTGCAGACCCCTGGGCTAGACAATGAATGGAGAAAAGTTTTAGGAGAGCTTCACATTAACTTTAGCAGGTGAAATGATTCATGTTTCATTTTTTTAAAAAAGAGCAGATCTGTCAGTGTTATAAATGAAAAAGGCTTTGGAACATCTGTAGCCAGTGTTTGGACAGCTCGTCTCAATCTTTTCACTTCTCCCTTTCAGAGATCTGCAATTTACTTGTCATGCTCCATTTTAATATTCAGATTTTTACCCTAATCGTCGTTTTCCCTATCATCTGGACCCTCAATTTTCCTCCCATCACAGTTTACGCGCTCCGATCTCCACCCACTACATGACAAGGACATCTTTTCCGGGTTGTTATCAACCATCGGTATTTCAAATATTAATTTATCCTTCTGTGGGTCAGAACGGACACTGCCACGTTCCTTGGGTTCAATCCCTGATAGGGCATAAAGAAGGTTCTAGAATTGTCATTCCTTGCTCCCGATGAAGACAGAAGGTGAAAAAAAGCTTACAATGTCCCCTTAATGTCCTGTTTGGACTACTGTAATGCTCTCTACATGGGGCTCCCCTTGAGGAGCACCCGGAGGCTCCAGCTGGTCCAGAATGAGGCCGCACGAGTGGTTATGGGAGCGACTCATCGCTCCCGGGTAACTCCCCTCTTGCGTGAGCTGCACTGGCTCCCGGTGGTCTTCCGGGTGCGTTCCAAGGTGCTAGTCACCATCTTCAAAGCGCTCCATGGCTTAGGACCGGGATATCTACAGGACCGCCTTCTGCCAATGAATATCTCCCACCGCCCGATACGCTCTCAAAAAGAGGGCCTCCTCAGGGTGCTGTTGGCCAGACAATGCCAGCAGGCAAACCCCAGGGGGAGAGCCTTCTCTATGGGAGCTCCGGCCCTATGGAATGAACTACCCCCGGATATAAGGAAGATTCCTGACCTCCGTGCCTTCCGACGAGCCTTGAAGACCCTACTATTTCATCAAGCCGGTCTGACTTAAATTTGTGTTAATTTTAATAGGGGTTTTAGTAGGGGTTTTAAATTTTACGGCCAAATAGTCTAATTATTTTATTAGTTTTAATTTTCATATGTGATTGTTTTAATATGGCTGTAAACCGCCCTGAGTCCCAATGGGAGAAGGGCGGTATATAAATGCAATAAACCTAACCTAAACCTAAACCTTAATATGTGGGATATGTGGGATAGAGTAACAACGGTGGCAAGAAATTCACGAGATACAACGACAGGAATTTTGGGCTCAACTGTGGTCGTAAGTCAAGAGCTACCTCTATTCAAAAAGGAGTTGTATTCAAAAAAAGGCAGTGAGATGTTGGAAAAAGTGCTGAGAAGAGCAACAAAGATGATTACAACCCTGAAGACTAAAACATATGAAGAACGGTTGCAGGAACTGGGTATGGCCAGTCTAGAGAAATGAAGGACTAAGGGGTGACATGTTAGCAGTCTTCCGGTATTTGAAAGGGTGCCACAGAAAGGAGGAAATCAACATTTTCCAAAGCATCAGAAGGCAAGACAAGAAACAATGGATGGAAACTAATCAAGGAGAGAAGCAACCTGTAATGAAGGAGAAAGTTCCTGAGGACTATTAACCAGTGGAACAGAAGTTGCCTTCAGAAGTTGTAGGAGCTTCATCCCTGGAAGTTTTTAAGAAGAGACTGGACAGCCACTTGTCTGAAATGATATAAGGAGTAGAATTAAGGAGCTGTATTCTGAATTGAGTTACAGGGTCTACCGTTTATGGAAATGCCTAACCAGCAGAGGCGATCGAAATAGAGTTCTAACCATGGTTTTCTTCAACTGTAAAAATAATACCAAGGATCTCCTCATGGACACTTCTCAATCAGTTCCATTGCCTAGAATTCCTTCTTCTCCGCTGAGCAACTGAATTTGTTTCTTTCCAGTTCAGAAGAACTGTTCTGAAGCAAGTTTTAAAAACAATAAGGGTACAATATAACTAAAATCAACAAAATATTGAATATACGGCGTGACAAATTTATTGAATTTGAAGTCTACGATGCCTGCAAATTCCCTCTATGTTTACTTAGTGTTTTATATTTCTGGTTTGTTTTTGTTTTTTTGCCTCTTGTCCCTTTGTTGTCATTTTTTTTCCCCCTTCGTTTTTCAGGAGGAAAGAGAAAGATAGGAAGTCAAATTTGTTGCTTAATTTTCCAAGAAGACACAGGAACTGGGCTGACAAAGCAGTAAGCGCTAAGTTGTTGTTATTAGTTGCAAAGTCATGTCTGGCCCATCGTGACCGCATGGACAACGTTTCTCCAGGCCTTCCTGTCCTCTACCATTCCCTGGAGTCCATTTAAGCTCATGCTGACGGCTTCAGTGACTCCATCCAGCCACCTCTTTCTCTGTTGTCCCCTTCTTCTTTTGTCCTCCATCGTTCCCAGCATTCTGCTCTTCTCCAGGTACTGTTTCCTACTCATTAGGTGGCCAAAGTATTTGAGTTTCCTCTTCAGGGTCTGGCCTTCTAAAGAGCAGTCAGGGTTGATCTCCTCTAGGACTGACCGGTTGGATGGCCTTGCAGTCCAAGGGACTCGCAGGAGTCTTCTCCAGCACCAGAGTTCAAAGGCCTCCATTCTTTGGCCTTCTCAGCCTTCCTTGTGGTCCAACTTTCACAGCCATCCATTGCAACTGGGAAAACCATCGCCTTGACTATACGCAATAAGAAGGAGCAGTCAATTTCAATAATTGTAATTGTGTGCAATTGTTCTATCTACTTAGAAGATAAATTTGATAAAATAAAAGTTCTTCCTAGCCTCTGACTCTGTCTTTTATCAACATAAGAACAGCACATGGTACCAGGAACAAGAAAATAACAGGACAAACAACAAATAGACAGAAGGCAATGGAGCATCTTAGTATTCCAAAGAGCTGCAATTCTTAGATAACACTGATGAATCTTGGAAAAACTTTAAGCAGATCTTTGTTCTTAAGTGATAGGCAAGGATTACTTCACCAAAGAAGATGAAGAGAAAACACTTCCGTGTGGCCAGGCAGTTGGTGTTTTTAGTGGCACTGCCAATCACTCCCAAAAAGAATTATACGACTGCCTGGAAAATTTTGCAGAACAAAATTGCAACAACGCCCGAGTGAGACATTTGAAAGACTTCAAAATGAATGATGTCTTTTCAAGAATGACTTGCTGAATTAAAGCCTGGATGGTAATTTTGGCGAGGAGGAGGAGAAGAGGAGGAGGAGGAGAAGAGAGAGGGGGGAGAAGAAGAAGAGGAGGAGGAAGAGGAAGAGGAGAAAAAGAAGAGGAAGAGGAGGAGGAGGAGAAGGGAGAGGGGGAGGAGGAGTGGGGGAGGAGGAGGAGGAGGAGGAGAAGAAGAGGAGGAGGAGGAAGAGGAGGAGAAGAAGAAGAGGAGGAGGAGGAGGGGGGAGGGGGAGAAGAAGAAAAAGAGGAGGTGGAAGAAGAAGAAGAGAAGAAGAAGAAGAAGAAGAAGAAGAAGAAGAAGAAGAAGAAGAAGAGGAGGAGGAGGAGGAGGAGGAGGAGGAGGAGGAGGAGGAGGAGGAGGAGGAGGAGGAGGAGGAGGAGGAGAAGGGGAGGGGAGGAGAAGAAGAAGAAGAGGAGGAGGAGGAGGAGAAGAGGGGGAGGGGGAGGAGAAGAAGAAAAGGAGGAGGAGGAAGAGGAGGAGGAAGAGAAGAGGAGGAGGAGGAGGAGGAGGAGGAGGAGGAGGAGGAGGAGAAGAAGGGGAGGGGGAGGAGAAGAAGAAGAAGAGGAGGAGGAGGAGGAGAAGAGGGGGGAGGGGGAGGAGAAGAAGAAAAGGAGGAGGAGGAAGAGGAGGAGGAAGAGAAGAGGAGGAGGAGGAGGAGGAAGAGAGAGGAGGAGGAGGAGAGGAGGAGGAGGAGGAGGATAAGAAGGGGAGGAGGAAGAGAAGAAGAGGAGGAGGAGGAGGAGAGAGGGGGGAGGGGGAGGAGAAGAAGAAAGGAGGAGGAGGAAGAGGAGGAGGAGAGAAGAGGAGGAGGAGGAGGAGGAGAGGAAGAGGAAGAGGAAGAGGAAGAGGAAGAGGAAGAAGAGGAGGAGGAGGGGGAGGGGGAGGAGGAGGGGAAGAGGAAGAGGAAGAAGAAGAGGAGGAGGAGGAGGAGGAGGAGGAGGAGAAGAAGAAGGGGAGGGGAGGAGAGAAGAAGAAGAGGAGGGGAGGAGGATGAGAGGGGGGAGGGGGAGGAGAAGAAGAAAAGGAGGGAGGAGGAAGAGGAGGAGGAAGAGAAGAGGAGGAGGAGGAGGAGGAGAGGAAGAGGAAGAGGAAGAGGAAGAAGAAGAAGAGGAGGAGGAGGAGGGGGAGGAGGAGGGGAAGAGGAAGAAGAGAGGAGGAGGAGGAGGAGGAGAAGAAGAAGGGGAGGGGGAGGAGAAGAAGAAGAAGAGGAGGAGGAGGAGGAGAAGAGGGGGGAGGGGAGGAGAAGAAGAAAAGGAGGAGGAGGAAGAGAAGAGGAGGAGGAGGAGGAGGAGAAGGAGGAGAAGGAGGAGACGAAGAGGAGGAGATTCTGAGGATATTGTCAAAGCAATGGGATAGGTAGATGAAATTATAAACTCTTCAGATTAGAGAGTATAACCCTGAAACAATCTCTGCAGATCAAGAGACTTTCCCATTGTCTCTCTTAAGATGAATGTGCAAACTCAAAACTCTAAATTGCACAAAATGAGCTTCCTTCAGTCACTAGATCAACTGTTGTAAGTCAAGGACTATCTGGAGAGAGAGAGATGGAGGGAGGGAGGGGAGAGAGAGATTGTTGGAGTGATTAAGGCGCTCCAGGCTAAAAACGGGGCAGTCCGTGAGTTCTAGTCCTTCCTCAGGCACAGAGCCAGCTGGGTGGCCTTGGGCCAGTCACTCTCTCTTACCCCTTGGGAAGGAAGCAATGGCAAACTACCTCTGAAAAATCTTGTCAAGAAAAAACTGAAATTAACTGGTCCAGGCAGGTTTCAAAAATTGGACACCAGTGAACAGAAGAAATTTTTAAAAAAGAATATTGAACAAACACAATCTTCTGATGGGGGGGTTTTAATATGTCGGTAGGTTTTAATGTGTATTGGTGGGCTGTCCAGAAATGAGTTCTCTGAACTACTCAAAATGTTCACTACCGGTTCTCTGAACTGCTCAAATCAAGAAGGGAAGAAGGCCAAGGCAGTTTAAAAGCACGTGACGTTGGATGCAGGAGAGAGGAGAGAAATTATACTGTGAACGGCATTTTTATGGCGTCCTTCACCCAAAGGACTGCACATATTTTAAATATTAATACCAGACTCCTTCCTCAGTGTATGACAGTTCTCTGAATTAATTTAGGATAAGAGAGATTGAGCGGTTCAAAGTTAACCAGCCAATAAAATTCCGGATTCCTGAGCATAGCACAGCAGGCTGAATTCCAAAACATGTCTGAATCCGTTCCCACCTAACAGTAATAGAGTTGGAGACTTGTACTAGGGATTCGAACCTCAGGTGAAATCCAGCAGGTTCTGACAGGTTCTGGAGAACCGGTAGTGGACATTTTGAGCAGTGCGGAGAACTGGCAAATACCACCTCTGGCTGGCCCCAGAGTGGGGGTGGGAATGGAGATTTTGCAGTATCCTTCCCCTGGAGTGGGGTGGGAATGGAGATTTTGCAGTATCCTTCTCCTGGAGTGGGTGTGGGATGGAGATTTTGCAGTATCCTTTCCCTGCCACACCTACCAAGCCACGCCCACCAAGCCACACCACACCCACCAAGCCATATCCACAGAACCGTAGTAAAAGAAAAAATTCAAACTCACTAAGTCCAAGTGGGTGTGTGGATGGGGAAGGGCATTTCTGCTTAATCCCAGCATTTCTCTTGAGTTTAGTGAAATATTATTTAAATAGAGAGATCGCTGTAAGTTCTCCCGCTTAAATATTGCCGCCCAGAAGCTTAAAACTGATGTTTCAGTTGTCCCTGTAATTCAACGAGTCCTTATTTTTAAAAAGTTCTCGGGATTTACTCCTGTGAAATTGCCATGGTAACGAAGAGAAATCTTTATATATTATATATATATATATATATAAACTTCATGTAAAGTGGATGGGCGCTAAAGTTCTACATCTGAAGCTTTTTTAAAAAATTCTATCATCTCCCTGCCTGTGGTTTTCGGCATGTTCATAAACGATGCGAAGGCATGCTGATTTTCTTCTCTGTTATCGCGCTGATTTTCTAGGCTGCATGATATAATGTGCCCTTTTAATTCAGTGATATTGTGCCACTGATAAGGGGCAGCGCATCTTCCTGGATCTTGAAGGCATCCAGTATTTTTTTCCCCACATATATATAAAATTATATTGCTGATAAAGCAATAAAGGGAGACTAGTATAGATCTATTTCAAGCTGGCGACCCCCAGGGGAAGAGCCTTCTCTGTGGGGGTTCCTGCCCCCGGGAACGAATTGTCCCCAAGATACGGAGGATTTCCGACTTGCGCATCTTCCGCCGCGCCCTGAAGACACTTTTATTTCATCGAGCTGGGCTAACCTAATTTTTTTTTTAAAGTTTTAATTTGAATTGCGATTCGTAATTTTAAATGTTTTTATGGGGAATTTCATTTTAATTGATGTGGGCCAATTATTTAATATCTTTTAAATTTGTTTTAAATTTTATATTTCTGGTTTTAAGTTGGCTCTGCACCTGAGTCCCTCGGGAGAAGGGCAGTATATAAATTAAATAAATTAATTCAATAAGTAAGTAAGTAAGTAAGTAAATACATAAATAAGCTATTTAGCCCTTATCAGCTAGCCATACCCTTACTCGGATTCAAACTTGGCCGAATAAGGGTCTGGCTAGCTGATGAGAGCTAAATAGCTTGAAATAGATCTATACTAGTCTTCCTTTATTTCTTTATCAGCAAATATAAATTTGGTATAAAATGGTTTGTCGTAAATGCGACTGCTTGAGGGCTCCTGGATTATATATATATTTGTCCAAAGACAAATCTTTTCTTCCTTTGTTTCTTCTTGTGAAGGTGAAAGCATAATTTTTTTTTAAAAGGGGAGGAAGAAAGTTATGCATTACAGCATTGTGGTGCTTTACTGAAATAGCCGCATTAGGAAAAGATTAGAGTGAGCTGATTTTTAGTCCTTGGAGAAAAATTAGTGACACAGAAGCTCAATGTTTCCTTTTGGATGATTTTATGGGGTTGTTTTATTCATCGAGAAAAGAGGAAGGAAACCGTAAGGAGGGAAAACATAATCAGATATTCTCCCTTCCCACCTCAAAGAAAAAATGTTTAAGGATAAATTCGGCCTATATAAATGCAAAATATTTTCCAGGTCTCGGTTTTAAGGCTCCGTTCCATAAGCCTTTCACCGAAGCTTTGTTGGGGTGATATAATATCCTGCTAAAACAATATATTGTCCTGACTCTAATCACTATTCTCTGTGTTTTGCAGCTGACTAACGAAATATATTGTCTGGGAAGCTGGGATTACTGGATATTTTTTGAGAATGCCGGCTGCTGATGAATAGTCAATGGCCCGTCTTTCCCAATTCAAGTTTACAGCCGTTTCCTTCGTGTCAGCTTCTGAGTCTCAAGAATTGATCAAAGCACGTCGTCCTCGACTTATTGCTAAGTGAGGCGTTTGTTTTTGTTTTAATTTGTTTTATTGAATTTTTACAATTAAACAATCATTATTCTACTCTTTGTGCACGAGTGTGACCATTTACATATCATCACACTAGCATTCACCTATACCCGTGATGGTGAACCTATGGCATATGTGTCACAGGTGGCACGCGTAGGCATAACAGTGGACATGCCAGCTCAGCTAGGGCGCGTATGCGCACGCTGGCCAGCTGATTTTCGGGCCTTCTGGACCCACCAGAAGTAGGGAAACGGGCTGTTTCCTGCCTCTGGGGGGCCTGGGAGGTGGGGAAGGCCATTTTTCTTTGTCACCTGCTCCAGATCCTCTTTATGCTCCTGGGGAGGGTGAAAACAGCCTTCCCCACCCCCTTCAGAGATCCTCCAGAGGTCTGAAACAGCCCATTTCCCAACTCCAGTTAGACAGGAAGTGACTTTTTTGCTGTTCCCAGCCTCCAGAGACTTGTAGCGGTAGGTAGATGGCCTACCGGGCCATCATGTGCTAGGAGTGGGGGAGGAGGGTTGCACACACATGCACAAGGCGTGTGTGCAAACCTCCCCTGTCCCTCCTCCTCCTGGCACGCAATGGCAAAAAGGTTAGCCATCACTGACCTATACGCTATATATTTTTAGTAAATCTACATTCTATTTTTTTTTAAAATTTGACTTATGTGCCGCCCTTCTCCGGAGACTCAGGGCGGCTTACAATGCATTAAGCAATAGCCTTCATACTTTGTATATTTATACAAAGTCAGCTTATTGCCCCCACAAACTGGGTCCTCAATTTACCTACCTTAGAAAGGATGGAAGGCTGAGTCAACCTTGAGCCTGGTGGGATTCGAACTTACAGTAATTGCAGGCAGCTGGTGTTAATCACAATGTATTAGTCTGCTGAGCTATCCAGGCTCTTCTATTATCTTCCTTTTTTCTATTTTTGATCCAATTATACCATTTCTCCCATATTATGTAAAAATCCAAGTCATCAATCCTTTCAATTCAAGTGTCTCGGCACAATCCAATATCTTTTTAATTACTAAATCTTCGGAGGGTATAGTTGAGCTTCTCCAACATTGCGCGAAGGCCAATCTTGCTGCAGTTGTCATGTGGTAGAATAATATATGGGTTTTTTTTTCATATTTCCTTTTCATTATTCCTAGAAGAAACAATTCTGGTGTGTATTCTATCTGGAAGCCTGTTACTTCTTTTATCCAACTATCCAATTTTTTTTATTTCGGAGCATAACCACCATGTATGAAGGAAGATACCTTGCTTTTGTCCACATTTCCAACAACTGGGATTTAAATTTGGGTGTATTTTGCCACTCGAGAAGGTGCCAAATACCAATGGTAAAGCATTTTATATTGATTTTCTTATATTTTCCCAACTTCGTTAGTTTATAATTTGCATTCCAAATTGTGTCCCAATCCTCTAATTCAATATTGTGCCCAACATTTTATTTTTGCCAGGCTATCATAGTTCCCTTTACTAAGGGAGGTTTGTTGAGTAGAGCAACAAAGATGATTAGGGGACTGGAGGCTAAAACATATGAAGAACGGTTGCAAGAACTGGATATGTCTAATTTAATGAAGTGTTGAGGAATTATTTGTTTAGCAGAGTGAGGCCGTTCGGGGAGAAAACTGTCCTTGTGTCTAGTTATTCTGGGGTGCAGTGCTCTATAGTGTTGTTTTGAGGTAGGAGTTGAAACAGTTATGTCCAGGATATGTGAGGGGGTCTGTAGATATTTTCACAGCCTCTTTTTAACTCGTGCAGTATACAGGTCCTCCATGGAAGGCAGGTTGAAGACATTACCTGTGTAATATAAATCGTTCAACGCCACATTCTTTAATTCGCCTACTGCTTTTTCTTAAAATCTAACATTCCAGGCAGTGACAAATGGAAAATGGCACAGAAATACAAAGTAAAAAAGAAGAATGAAAAAAAATGTGCCACTCGTTCTGATGGGTTTCGTACGGAATGCTGATGTCACCAGCCACTGGCAATCTTATTCGAAAAGCAGCTTACCAATTCAGAAAACTCTAGGCTGAGAACCAAAGAACTATTTTAAGCCAAAGACATCCCCAGCTGGGGGTTTTAATTCTGTATCCACAGCTTCTTGTGCCATTTGTCAAACTCCTGTAGAAACTTTCCTAAGATTAAAACTAACTGCCAAGGTGAAGCTACGTCGGCTGTGAAGCCCAAGCTCAAAAGATCCGTAATTAGACATTTAGCATTTGGCGTGTGCAATTATTTGAATTTATTTGGGGAGGAAAGAGAGGAGGGGGTGGAATTCAGCACACTCTCTGTATTTCTTTGAAGGCTTCAAGTCTAATTCTTTCGAGTTGGAAATGTTGCTTTGATGTTAGGCCCTACTTATTATTCATGCCGCCTTCTGTTTCCATGAATCTGAAGCAACCACAAAAAGGAAAGAAAAAAAGGAAGGAAGGAAGGAAGGAAGGAAGGAAGGAAGGAAGGAAGGAGGGAGGGAGGGAGGGAGGGAGGGAGGGAGGGAGGGAGGGAGGGAGGGAAGAAGGAAGGAAGGAAGGAAGGAAGGAAGGAAGGAAGGAGAGGGAGAGAAAGAAAGGAAAGGAAGGAAGGAAGAAAAAGAAAAAAGAAAGAGAGAGAGAGAAAGAAAGAAAGAAAGAGAGAGAGAGAGAAAGAAAGTGGGAGGAGGAAAGAGAGAAAGGAAAGGAAGGAAGGAAGAAGAGAGAGAAAGGAAAGGAAGGAAGGAAGAAAAGAAAGAAAGAGGAAAGAAAGGGAGAAAGAAAGAAAGAGAGAGAAAGAAAGAAAGAAAGAAAGTGGGAGGGAGGGAAGGAGGGAGGAAGGGAGGGAGGGAGGAAAGAAAGAAAAGGAAAGGAAGGAAGGAAGGAAGGAAGGAAGGAAGGAAGGAAGGAAGGAAGGAAGGAAGGAAGGGATAGAGTGACGCGGTGGCCTAGAGATGGAGCTCTCGCCTCACAGTCAGGAGGCTGTGAATTCGATCCTAGGTAGTGGCAGATATTTCTCTCTCTGGGCACAATGAGTAACTATCTGCTGTGAACTCTGCATTGGCAACAGGAAGGGCATCTGGCCAGTAAACACTCAGCTCCATTCAGTTGCCTTGATTCCACCTCAATGCAAGGGATTACGGGGTCATTAAAAGACATACACACCAGGGGTGGATTTCACTTACCTTTGCTACTGGTTTGCAACGGGAGTGCATGCGTGCACTTCTGCGCATGTGAAGAAGCTTCTGCGTATGCGCAAATCATCAGTGATGATGTCAGGGTGGGTGGAGCCTCCCGCCGCCATTACTACCAGTTCCCACATAAAATTGGAAGTGTCTTGGCGACGTTTCAATGAAGTCTCATTCATCATCTTCAGGCTGGTGTTTTCGGCTTCGTGCTTCTAGGAGTAATGTGTGATCGCAGCTGTTTCTTCCTTTTAACTGCTAGTGGGGGTGTGAACTGATTGGGTGGGAGCTTGGCTGTGTTCTGATTGGGTGGAGGTGTGTTCTGATTGGTTGGGGGCTTGGCTGTGCTCTGATTGGATGGGGGGGTTGGATGGGGGGCTTGGCAGATTTCAGTGGTTCAAATCCCTAGTGCTGCATAACCAGGTGAGCTCCTGTTACTTGTCCCAGCTTCTGCCAACCTAGCAGTTCGAAAGCACGTAAAAAACGCAAGTAGAAAAATAGGGACCACCTTTGGTGGGAAGGGAACAGCGTTCTGTGTGCCTTTGGCGTTGAGTCATGCCGGCCACATGACCAGGAGACATCTTCGGACAGTGCTGGCTCTTTGGCTTTAAAATGGAAATGAGCGCTGCCCCCCTAGAGTCAGGAATGACTAGCACATATGTGCAAGGGGAACCTTTACCTTTTATATATATAAGGTTTGCATTGTAGAAGTCATGCCCTCTGTGTAGGAGAAGGGATATCAGAACTGGAGGGCAGAGTGAAAAAGGGAATCAGCCTAGAATCGTTTTGTAGCCATAAGAGAACTAAATCCAACTTTCCTTGAATTCCATTTATCTGTATCTAATTCCTAGCAGGTGACAACCATTAGTGGAGAAGATTTCTGTGCACAGGCTTTTAGCAATCAATTAGATTAATTGAACTTTCACGTGTCGACCTGGTCTTTCACACCTGACACCGTGTTACTGACATCTTGGCCAAAAAAAAGTGGCCACTGAAACAAAACAAAACTTCTACGAGAGCGCCAAGGACCTCATAGTTCAATGCTGAGCTACAAATATTCTCCTCTATTAGCCGTAGTTATCTCTGTGGGTGCTTTCTTGAGGTCAGGAAGCTGAGCGCTGCTGCCTGTTGAGGAGTTCCTGCACGCTTACGGCACGATTGCTTCCGCTACGCCCATGTTCTTAGGAGATCCGTTTTACATTTGTATTCAGGGTGAATCTTTTGCAGGCAGCTGAGGTGCTGGGTGTGTTGATAAGCCATGGATGTACAGCGAAAAGAATAAATTACTGGCTCTTCCCCCTAAGGGAAAAAACCACCTTCAAAGGTTTAATGTCTCAAAGGAAACTAGAAGGAGGAGAGAGAGCAGATGAGGAGGTCCCTGCACTCTGCATGAAACAGTGTTGTTACGGAGTTTCTTCTGAGGATTCCTGAAAATCAAAGCACACCTTCGTGTATGCTCCTCCCATTTGCTAGACTATCCGTTGCAATTAAATTTACACTGGGAGGGATAACTCATTTTGTAGGGGAGATGGAAAAAAAAAACCAGAATGGGAAAAAGCATAGAAGAGGGACAATTCTGAGACGGAAATACTTGTTACATTATTTTTCTCTTCTCAGTTCCTTTTCCCTATAGCAGCTTTTCTATAACAAGGACTCTGATTAGGGCTGGAGAAGGGGTGAAATCCAGGAGGTTCTGACCAGTTCTGGAGAACTGGTAGCGGACACTTTGAGTAGTTCGGAGAACTGGCAAATACACCTCTGGCTGGCCTCAGAGTAGGGGTGGGAATGGGGATTTTGCAATATCCTTCCTTCAGGAGTGGGGTGGGAATGGGGGTTTTGCAGTATCCTTCCCCTGGAGTGGGGAGGGAATGGAGATTTTGCAATATCCTTCCCCTGGAGTTGGATGGGAATGGGGATTGTGCAGTATCCTTCCCCTGGAGTGGGAAGGGAATGGAGATTTTGCAGTATCCTTCCCCTGGAGTGGGGAGAGAATGGAGATTTTGCAGTGTCCTTCCCCTGGAGTGGGGAGGGAATAGGGATTTTGCAGTATCCTTCCCCTGGAGTGGGAAGGGAATGGGGATTTTGCAATATCCTTCCCCAAGGAATTGGGTGGGAATGGAGATTTTGCAATAGCCTTCCCCCAGGAGTGGGGTGGGAATGGAGATTTTGTAGTATCCCTCCCCTGCCACGCCCACCAAGCCACACCCACCAAGCCACACCACTCCCACCAAGCCACGCCCACAGAACCGGTAGTAAAAAAAAAATTGAATTTCACCACTGGGCTACAGCCCCTACATACGTCAGAGCTGAAGATGCTCCTTGGATGAGAAGCAAAACATCTTCTAAGAAAAACCAAAGTCCAGTTGCTTTTTGGGGACATGCAATCAAAAACGTGACCCTGAGTTGCTCAGCAACTTGTCATCCTTCGACAATATTTTGTTTAGTTTACTTTTTTTTTTTCCCTTGCCTTGTGGACTTCCGTTCAACCCAACTGAGGAATTCTGGGAGTTGAAGTCCACGAGTCTTTCAAATTGCCAAGTTTGGAGGCCCCTATGAGCCTACCACGTGGGGCTGTTGAGAGGACAAAAATGGAGCGGTGTGCCTACACCTTTTAGCGCTGCGACATCTCACTTCTTTATTTAATTTATTTTGTCAATGATCTGTCCCCCTCTACAGATACCCAAAAAAACACAGCCAGTCAAGGGTTAAAGAAGCACTTGGCACACTCCACAGTTCTTATCTCAAACTTGGCAGCGATATGCATACCGTCTGCCAAGGGCTTTAATAGTTCACAAAAAGAAAATCACCTACGTAGCTTTGCCAAAATCCATTCTTTTAGCTCCAAAGACTACTAGATTGAGTTTTTGTTCATCACAGAGATCATTAACCACCACCCTGTCTATTATATAGTCTCTGGGTGTGGTCCAGTGACTCATTGGTCCTGTGACTTCAGTCCAGTGACTCAGGTCTATTCCCTCGTGTGTCTCCGCAGCTGCTGTAAGCATTTATCTCGCCTTCTTTGACGTGCGTCCAGGAATGACGTCTCTCCCTCACTCTCATCTGAGACACCTGTTTCCCCACTACTTTGCTCTCTTTCAGCTGGCACCTGAGACGGTGCCAGAGTGGGTGGGGGGGCTGGGAGATCTGGCTGGCTCCTCTTCCTCATGCTCAGAGCTTCCTTCCTCCAATGGGTTAGGCTCAGAGGACGGGGGCCACAACAGTCAAGCGTGTATCAGATAGCAGATATAAGTATAAACATGATTATGAATACAGGAAATGGATGCGAATAAATGGGAGCAGAAAGACAATCATAATCATAAGTTTATTTGTCAACCATATATAAGATCACAGGTAAAAGTATAAACATACTGTATTTTCCTGCGTATAAGACTACTTTCTAACACACAAAAATCTTCTCAAAAGTCGGGGGTCGTCTTATACGCCGGGTCTCATTCTCCTGTAACCAGGCAGACCAGCCCATAAGGCTCTGACGAGCCTTAAATGGCTCTGACGAGCCTTAAATGGCTCTGAGGAGGGTCGTCTTATACGCCCAGTCGTCTTATAGGCTGGAAAATACGGTAGTTTGAATACATGAAAAGAGTAAATAAAAAGGAATATTAGGACAGTGATGGTAGGCTCACTGGTGCACTTATGCATGCTCCTTACAGACCTCTTAGGAATGGGGTGAGGTCAACAGTAGACAGTCTAAGGTTAAAGTTTTGGGGGTTTGGGGAAGAAACCACAGAGTCAGGTAATGCATTCCAGGCACTGACCCCTCTGTTGCTGAAGTTGTATTTTCTGCAATCGAGTTTGGAGTGGTTCTCTTTAAGTTTGTATCTATTGTGTGCTCCTGTATTGTTGTGGTTGAAGCTGAAGTAGTCATTGACGGGTAGGACGTTGTGGCAGATAATTTGGTGTACTACGCTTAGCTCAGACCGAAGGCGGCATAGTTCTAAACCCAAAATTGGAAGTCTGGTGGCATATTGCAGTTAGAGGAATGGAGAACTCTTCTTCTAAAATATCTTTGGACTCTCTCAATTGTATTAATGTCTGATATGCAGTGTGGGTACCAGACAGATGAGCTGTATTCGAGAATTGGTCTAGCAAATGTTTTGTATGCTCTAGTTAGCAGTAGAATATTACCAGAGAAGAAGCTACGGAAGATTAGGTTACAGAAGAGCCTTGGTGGCACAGCGGACTAAAGACTAAACTGCTGTTAATTAGCACTTAGCTGCCTGCAATTATTGCAAGTTCGAATCTCACCAGGCTCAAGGTTGACTCAGCCTTCCATCCTTCCGAGGTAGGTAAAATGAGGACCCAGATTGTGGGGGCAATAAGCTGACTTTGTATAAAAAAGAACACTGCTTGGGGGCGGGGCGAAAGCCCTACTAAGCAGGTATATACAAAAGTATGAAGGCTATTGCTTAACGCATCGTAAGACGCCCAGAGTCTCCGGAGAAGGGCGGCATATAAATCGAACCAATAAATAAATAAATAATAAAATGCCTTTTTGGCAATGTTGTTACAGTGGGCTCTTCACTTCACCCCTGGTTTGCTTCAGTTTGGACTGCGGCCACTTCATAAATGTAGGCCACATTATCGTTACAGAATGCCATTTTCCCCCTTACGGGATGTCACTCTTTTTCTTCCCCTGTAGGGTGAGACAATGGATAAGTGTCACGGGGCACAGTTTCCTTTTATCTGTTTTTCATTCGTGTCAGCATCCTCTTCATTGCCGGTCATTAAAAAGAAAGGGGGAGGGGGGGTGGAATTTTTGTTAAAAGAAAGAAAGAAAGAAAAACCTATTCAGAAAAATTAAACAATAATTCAGGATACAATGGGGTTTGCCTTTGAGATAAGATGTGTCACGATGTGCTATTAGAGATGATGAAATGAAAGCTCTTGCTTGTCATTCTTCTTCACATCAATCATCTCTGGCATGAACTGTATTCAGGGCTATGGATTCTCTTTTTTTTTTCCCCTCACAGAACAGTGTGAAATATATGGGTTATTTCAGTTTCTTTCTTTCTCTCTCTCTCTCTCTTTTTTTGCCCTGCCATCATTGTTAGATGAAGCTTCTTCCCTAGTCCCCCAGGTGAGTGGGTGTGATGAGGGACGCAAACCACAATCTTGGCTTTTGTGAGGATGCGAGCATTTTTGAATAATGATAACCAATGGCTCTGCTTCAAGAGAAACGCCGGGCAGATTCTAGAACAAAAATGAAAATGGATGAATCGCTCGGACGGCATTTCAGAGCAGGGTTGCGTCGTCATCCCGCAAAAGGAGAAGATCTGAAGGCCTTCTTGCAAGAAGCTCAGCTCCATGAAAGGATCACTAGATTGGGCCCTGCGATAGCACTTAGACTTATATACCGCTTCACCGTTCTTTTGCAGCCATCCCTAAGCGGTTTACAGAGTCAGCCTCTTTTCCCCAACAATCTGGCTCCTCGTTTTACTGATCTCAGAAGGATGGAAGACTGAGTAAAAGATTGAGCCGGTCAGGATTGAACTCCTGGCAGCTGGCAAGAGTTAGCCTGCCATGCTGCATTCTAACCACTGGGAAAGAAGGGAGGGAGGGAGGGAGGGAGGGAGGGAGGAAGGGAGGGAGGGAGGGAGGGAGGGAGGAAGGAAGGAAGGAAGGAAGGAAGGAAGGAAGGAAGGGACTAGCAATAGCACTTAGATTTATATATTGCTTCACAGTACTTTACTGCCCTCTCTAAGCCTTTTACTGAGTCAGCCTCTTGCCTCCAACAATCTGGGTCCTCATTTTACCGACCTTGAAAGGATGGAAGACTGAGTCAACCTAGAGCTGATCAGGATCGAACTCCTGACAGTTGGCAGAGTTAGCCTGCAATGCTGCATTCTAACCACTGGGAAGGAAGGAAGGAAGGAAGGAAGGAAGGAAGGAAGGAAGGAAGGAAGGAAGGAAGGAAGGAAGGAAGGGGAGAGGGAGGAAGGAAGAGAGAGAGAGAAAGAGAAAGAGAGAGAGAAAGAAAGAAGGAAGGAAAGAAAGAAAAAGAAAGGAAGGAAGGAAGGAAGGAAGGAAGGAAGGAAGGAAGGAAGGAAGGAAGGAAGGAAGGAAGGAAGGAAGGAAGGAAAGAAAGAAAGAAAGAAAGAAAGAAAGAAAGAAAGAAAGAAAGAAAGAAAGAAAGAAAGAAAGAAAGAAAGAACCTTCTCTACCAAAGTACTATTTGTGCTATTCCTTTTCAGGGTAGGTGATATTATGCAAAGGGCAGAAATGGAGTCATAAATAAGAAATCGAAGGAATTGAACTAACTATGAAAGATAGAAGAAGGGAGGGAGGGAGGGAGGGAGGGAGGGAGGGAGGGAGGGAGGGAGGGAGGAAGGAAGGAAGGAAGGAAGGAAGGAAGGAAGGAAGGAAGGAAAGAAGGAAGGCCAATAGTAGTAGAACTTAGACTTATATACTGCTTCACAGCCCTCCGTGAAGGAATCATGGATGGAAACTTACCAAGGAGAGATTCAACCTAGAAATAAGGAGAAATTTTCCAACAGTGAGAACAGTCAACCAACAGAACAGAAGTTGCCTTTGGAAGTAGTGGGAGTTTCATCGCTGGAGGCTTTCAAGAAGAGACTGGACTGCCCACTGTCAGAAATGGTGTAGGGTCTCCTGCTTGGGCTGGATTAAATGACCTACAAGATCCCTTCCACCTGTTAATCTGTCCATTATTTAGTTATTAAACAATTCCTGTATGGATAACCCCCTTTATTCGCTGTTCTACCTGAGTACCCTTTCAACCATTATATAGAAATTGATTTTTTTCCCCCCCTTTCAAATGTTTCGATGTGTCAGCCCTCAAACACGATAAGTTTCAAAAAGAAAATAGCTTACTGGTATCCTTCTGGGATTGGTTCCAAGATGTTGGCAGGAAATGGAACTTCCATTGTTTGTTGTTGTTGTTGGTGGTGGTTTTTTTTAGCACCAAGGGCTATGAATAGCTTTCAGATATTTTTGGAACAGGGATCAATATTTGAAGGATACGTTCAAAGGTGAGGCAAATTGCACAGCCCAAAGGCAAAGAAAGTTCAGGATCCTGACGAGAAACCATGAGGATCAAGCATATGATTTTCAAGCAGGAACAATTAAGGTTCAGTTGTGAAACTAAAAATCAGGATGCAGATCAACAGTGCTCCTTCTATGGGTTTTGACCTAGGCTTCCCCAAACTATGAAGCAGACTCCTTGTCCCGACAAAAAAACCTTTTTTATTAAGTTACTGTGAATTCCTCTCTTTCACATCCAGCAAAGTCTTTCAGGGGTGAATTGACAGTCGCAGACCTTATCTGGCTTGGAGAGCTGCCAGGCCGAGATCTTCAAAACTTGGCAAGGAGTCTCCGAGAGTCACGAACCAATTAAGCGAATTAATTGTCTCCTACAAACTCCACTCCCTGTTCGCTCCTCTTTTATTCCCTCTGAGAGGAGCCATTCATCATCCACTTGTGGCTTTACTCCTGAGTCAACCCTTGTTCTTTAGCTGTTCCCTTCATCTGGCAACTCTGCGCATGCGCACCCCGGGAACGGGCTCCAGCTGTTCATCTGCCTCACTGATGTCTGACTCCGAAGGCAGCTGACAACTGTCAGATGGCCCTGCCCTCCCCCCGCCTCCGACGCAGACCCCTCTGCCTCCAATGCAGAGAGAGAGAGAGAGATGAGAGAGAGAGAGAAAGAAATAGGTAAATAGATATAGATGATAGATGATAGATAGACAGACAGACAGATAGATAGATAAATGATAGAGAGAGAGAGATGACAGAAAGAGAGAGAGGGGGGATATAGATGATAGACAGAGAGAGATATGATAGAGAGAGAGAAGATATAAATGATAGATAGATAGATAGATAGATAGATAGATAGATAGATAGATAGATAGATAGATAGATAGATAGATAGATAGAGATAGATGAGAGAGAGAGAGCGAGGGAGAAAGGGAGAGAGAGAGATGATAGATTAGAGAGAGAGAGAGAAAGAGAGATATAGATGATGGATGGATGGATGGATGGATGGATGGATGGATGGATGGATAGATAGATAGATAGATAGATAGATAGATAGATAGATAGATAGATAGATAGATAGATAGATAGATAGATAGATAGAAAGATAGATCGTGAACTACGGGTATTTTTATTATTTGAACTGTTTTGGAAGACTATTTACTTGAACCTTATCACCTGTAGTTGTTCCATTGAAAGAGGATGCTTGATCTGAGTAAAAATAGTTCCCCTTTTTGTTAAACAAAGTAGAGGACACCTTTATTCATTTATTCATCTCGAATTTTGTTTCACAGACTAGATTTTTTTTTTTCCCCTGTAGCAGCTTCAAAGACTCAGATGACGGATCTTCAATTAATGATACCTTCATAGCATTTTGGAGACATGAAGTGGTGGGGAATGGAAGCAGAGTGAAGACATAAATGATTGGCAGCTCTTAGAATAGAATAGAGCTGAAAGGGACCTTGGAGGTCCTCTAGTCGTGCTCAAACGGAAGACCCTAGACCATTTCAGACAAGAGGCTGTCGAGTCTCTTCTCAAAAACCTCCAGTGGTGAAGTGTCTACAGTTTCTGGAGGCAACTTCTGTTCCACTGGTTGATTGTCCTCACAAGGTTAGGGAGCTTCTCCTTCATTCCAGGTTGCTCCTCTCCTTGATTAGTTTCCAGCCATTGTTTTTATTAATTGATTGACAAAGAACAAAGCTTGGAGAACCGACCCTTTCATCTAGGAATCTCATCCCATATAGGAGGGATCCTTCTGCGATCCCATTGCGAACTCGTAGTAAAGGTAAGTAGAACCCACCGCTGCATCAGACCTCATTTTAATGAACATGGGTGATGTTATGGGATGCAAATAGGTAACATGTTTGTCTACGTGTAAATGATTTTCTCGGCAAAGGGGAGGTTACTTTTATCCTCTTCAATCAACCGTCTGTTCTGCTCCAGCTACGGATCCCAAAGAACGTAGCACACACAAACTCTGAACAAAACTTAGTTTACTCAAATAATGCAGTTTTAGCAAATGCCGGCTGTTAATAAATGTTCTTAACAGCCTGCCAGAATTCCACAGATAAGATAGTCAGAGTCTTACTGGAGTTGGTCCAGAAACAAGGTTGCAGAGAAATCCCAATGCAATGATTAGCGAACTAAAGTTGTTTCCTGCAGCTTGTTGCAAGCTGCGTTCTTTCTTAAATAGGCTAAGGGCGTGGCCAATTAGCCCCAAGCCTTACTCTCGAGGAGACCTCCTCCTGAGGAGCCACTCCTGCCTTTTGGCAGCTCTGCGCACCCGTGCATCGAGAAGAGGCTCCTCCTCTTCGTCCTCTTCACTTAAAGGAGCCTCTGGAGGTTCTGAAGGCCCTGGCTGAATTCCCGTCTCTGGCACCACATCTTCTCCAGCCTCCTCGCTGTCCGACTCAAGCGCCGGCTGCATAGGCTGCTAGCACAGCACCACACCAGCCTTCTCGTTGTCGGGATCAGCAACAATCCGCACAACACGGTCCTCTTGCATTTTCTTTGTTGTGTTAACTATAAAAAGGAACGTAAGATGGGTCTCGAGGTTCTCCCTTTTCGTAGAGAGATCCCACTTTATCCGGGTATCTTAATAAAACTGCTTTTAAATGATTTTCCGACTCAGTTGGCTTATTGGGAAGGTAAACTGAGGCAGAACCTAGGGCCAGATTTGGCTATCACCAACCCACAAGCTTGGAGAACAAATCTTCACCTTCAACCTGTTATGCTTCCAACTGAAGCTCTGGTTCCACCATGTCGTTTTTAATTTTAGACAAACTCGCCTCTCATTAGCCTCTCTTTCCATTTGTTATCCTGACTCCGATTTTGATCGTGTGTGTTTGGATAACGGCGAATAATTAGGCGAAGAGGAATAGAACTTCTGTTTGTTTCCAGCTAGAGTAAAAGTCAGGGCATTATTAAAAGTTGCCAAGAGTGTCAAATTAATAGAGAACATCTGATTCCCCTCCCTTTTTTTTTTAATACATGACCCTTTGTTTTACTCTTACCTCCCTGGGTTACAGCTGTTTATTAAAAGAAAAATGCACCAAAAATAATGTAATATCCGAGCAAGATTCCTGGTTGCCTCTGAAGACTCTGTTTGACTAAGATAATTAAACCGTGCTGGACTTTTTAAATTATATTAATTTTAATTATGCATGGTACATTTTAATTACATAGTCCAGGGATGGATGTCTCCCATCTATTAAAAACCTCTGTGATTCATTTGAATATTGGACCCCCCTGCCCGTGGATAGATACGCTCTTCAAAAATTTTTCCCCCTGTGTGCAAGGTTACATCATTTGATAGCTTCATTAGTCGTGAAGGTGGAATTTTAATTTCAATTCCATTTATTGCTAGTGGGGGGTAGAAATGGGTTCATTACTCCCCAGCACAGAAAATCAATTTTCTCATCAAAAAAAAAAATGGGGCTTCAAATAATCAAACATTTAAGGTGATGTCCTGGCCAGACGGCTGAGTAATTTTAAAGATTTGAGCAGGTGTGTTTTTTTCTCCTGATTATATGTATTTCAGGTATACCATAGCATTGACGTGTGCTTATTCAAAACAACTGAGCAACCGAGATGATTAAAAGCCTGGAGATTAAAATATATGAAGAACAGTGGCAGGATTTGGGTTTGGCCAGTCTAGAGAAAAGAAGGACTGGGGTGCGGGCATGATATCCTGTTTCCCCAAAAATAAGACCTCCCCTGATAATAAGCCCAATCGGGCTTTTGAGCGCATGGCAATAAGGCCAAGCACTTATTTCAGGGTTCAGAAAAATATAAGACAGGATCTTATTTTTGGGGAAACATGGTAGATAGAGATAGATGATAGATAGATAGATAGATAGATAGATAGATAGATAGATAGATAGATAGATAGATAGATAGATAGATAGATAGATGATGATAGATAGATAGATAGATAGATAGATAGATAGATAGATATAAATAGAGATTAGATAAAGAGACAAAGATAGATAGATAGATAGATAGATAGATAGATAGATAGATAGATAGATAGATAGATAGATAGATAGATACAGTAGATAGATAAGGATGGATAGATAGAAAGTTAGATAGATAGAAATAGAGATAGAGATAAATAGAGAGAGAGAGAGAGATGATAGATAGATAGATAGACAGACAGACAGACAGACAGACAGACAGAGATAGATGATAGATAGATAGATAGATAGATAGATAGATAGATAGATAGATAGATAGATAGATAGATAGATAGATAGATAGATAGATAGACAGACATATACAGATACCCTGTTTTCCCCAAAATAAGACCTCCCCTGATAATAAGCCCAATCGGGATTTTGAGCTCATGGCAATAAGGCCAAGCACTTATTTCAGAGTTCAAAAAAATATAAGACAGGGTCTTATTTTGGGGAAAACATGGTAGATAGAGATAGATGGATAGATAGATCTTCTCTTGAGGTTCCCCCCAGAACACTCAAATTTGGATCAAAAGCACCACACTGAAATAGAAGCTTCTTTCCTTTGCTTGTATTAATGTTGATTGTCACTGCTCCATCGAAGCGTAAATAAGGGAAAATGTTAATACATGGATGTCCAAACTTGGCAACTTTAAGACTTGTGGACTTCAACTCCCAGAATTCCCCAGCCAGCATGGTGATTCCTTTTGACAAAGAGCTTGCCACCATCACAACCATCTCAGCAGGATGCTAATCACTGCTGAAGATTCTCAATCCATAACAGAAGAAACCTTTGGATGTGATTACCACTACTGTAACTTGGCAACGCTAAGTCATTAAGTCAAAATAGGATCCCCAACCTCCGTGCCTTCCGTTGTGCCCTTAAGACCCTGTTATTCCAACAAGCTGGTCTGATGGAAGGATGAGTTTTAATGGGTATTTTAGCTTTGGGATTTTAATTATTACGGCCAATTTATTGAATCTATTTGAATTGTTTTTAACTTTTGTGTCTCTGTTGTTTTTATTATGGGCTGTACAACGCCCTGAGACCTTCAGGAGAAGGGCGGTATAAAAGTTTAATCAAACAAATAAATAAATAAAATAATAAAGTCTAGAAGAAAATTCAGTTGTCTCTTGAAAAAGCACCTTTGGGACAACCATGACCTAGATAACTGGGAATCTCCATAGACATTCAAAGTCTAGAAACAGATATTGCATCTATAGGATTGATTTAAATCAACGTGGAGAATACCATCTTGATTTAAAACAATCATACAGGTAAAATATCTATTTCTAGACTTTGGATACTGATTATATGGGTCGTAAGAGCACAATCAATAATGAAGGGCATTGGGCTTCCATAACAGGCTTCATAATTATCTATTTTTAGTCTAGAGAGCATTTTTCTCCCTGCTGGGTTTTTTCCTGAAATATTCTCATAAAATTCTATATCAGAACAACCAAGATTTCATCAAGAGAATGAGTGCCAAGAAACAACATCTTGTACACTGCCGAAAAGAGTTTGCCTTGTCAACTGGTTGTCAGTATACCCTCTACGTGCTATACAGCTTAAAAACGGTACATATCCTATGACAGAAAAGCATTAGATGAATATTGTTTGAGGAAAAAATCTCTCTTTCAGTGTTCACTACTAATAGATGTTGAGCCCCCTTTGTTCCATCTGCAGAGGGGTGTGAGTAATGCAGCAATTCTCCGTGGCAATTTCAAGAGCTGAGAGATTGATTTGAAGGACACCAGCAGAGTTCAAGCCATTAGTAGCATCAATGGGGCCTACAGCAGAAGGTCTCAAAGGCTTCCACCCTCATTGACTCCTTTTTGTGAGGTCAAGGTCTCATTCAGCTCATTTGGAACTGCTTCCTCCTCCCTGTTGTGGTCCGTGAGCAGCCTGTGGAGCTGGCAGTGGGGTGGGACAGCGATGAGGCTGAGGAAGAACATGGGCCAGTCCTGGAGGCTGGAGAAGGCCTGGATGAGGGCTCTGCATCTGAGGCAGAGATGGGGCCAGGGCCATCAGGGAGTGAGGTGCGGACTTCGGAACCTCCAGAGGCTGACAGTAGAGAGGCAGAGGAACAGGAGGAGCCTGTTCCTAGTGCACGTATGAGAAGAGCTGCCAGAAGGCAGGAGCAGCTAAAGCAGAGGGGACAACTCGGGAATAGGGTCAAGAGATGATTGGCCCCTCCCATAAGGCTTAAAAGACCAGCAAAGGCTCTTGGCCACTTTGCCGGAAAACAACCATTAAGAGATTTGCTTCGTGTTTGGATGTATTTCTTTCTTATCAGCGTCTTCTGTTCCTGAACTGTTGCCAAGAAAAGCCTTTGGCAGTTTGCCTAATTATCCCAAGGTCAGAGATAAACTGAAGAATGGTGTTTTGAGGACTTTGCAATATAAGCGCTAAAACCAGTGAACGTAAGAGTAGCGTTAGGATATTAAAGTAAAGTATACAATGGGCCAGAACACACAGTTGTAGTTGATTGGTTGAAGAGTGTGGGCTCCTGCATGAGGCAATCTATGTTATGATTGGTTGCTGGGTGAGAAGGGGGAGTTCCCTTTTTTCCCGCCTTTTTCTTCTGGGTGCTCTTTGAGATTTTACCTCATGATGTTCCTGTCTTTCTTTTCTGCTGTAGACATAAATGTGAAATATATTTATTTATATAAAGTTTGTGTAAGGGCCTCTGACTTCATTTGGACCCTTGCTGCGCAATTCCCTGACAATAAGTCCGATCACATTATGGTGAATCAAGATTAAAACATCACATTGTCAAAGCTGAAGATCATCATCATCTTCTTTTAACGACCCCATAATCCCTTGCGGGGGTGGAGTCTGGGCAACTGAATGGAGCTAGCAGAGTGTTTTAATAGCCGAATGCCTTTCCTGTCGCCAATATGGAGCTTTGTTCAGCAGATAGGTTCTCAGTGTGCCCAGAGAGAGAAATATCTGCCTCTGCCTAGGATCGAACTCATAGCCTCCTGATTGTGAGGTGAGCCCCACCTCTAGGCCACCACACCACTCCATTGTCAAAGCTGAAGATACCAAAGATTAATTATGGAATATGTGAACTTCTACTCCAGCCTCTACTTAGTCATCAGCCTCCAAAACGTGCTACGTTCCCTTGAGTTTCTGATGATATCTTTACCCTGAGGCGATTCAACAGGCGTAGAAGCTTAATAGAATATCTGAGCATCTTTCCATCTCAATTGACAAAGACATCTCACTGGCCTAACACCAAATCTCTTCTGAAGTGTCTCCTATTTAGCAGAAGTGAATAGCAGCTCCTGGTTGTACTAATCCCTCCAGACGAATAGAATGAAGCCAAGTGTTTAGTCTTGTTCTGTAACTGATTAACTAGGTCATTGCTACTCATGCAGATGAAAGAAGCTGGATTAAATAGACTGTATATTTTAATTAGATGAAGGAGAATAAATATTCACCATCCTCTACAGGGTAATATAAATGTATAGCTGAGCTCCAGAGCGCGCGCACGAGAATTTTCACACATTTGTAGCAATGTCGCTGAGAGTTTCACATTTTTTTTCCCTTTGGTTTGGTTGAACTTTGGCTGTTGTTTTTTTCAAAACTTGTTGGAAGAAATCCACGAGTCCTCCAGGCAACAGGAAGCAAATTAATTCAAGAAGTAAAACTTTCACAAGTGTCGGACCTGCTACAACTTAAACTTCTAAAGTGAAATGATCTTTGGCTCCATTGGTTGAGAAAGCTATATTAGGGATCAAGTGTACTGCAGTATTGCAAAGCCAGAACTGAGAATCGCGTACCAAAATCCCTAAATTCTACTTTTCCCTCCTTTCACTACCTCTTATTGTACAGGGTTTCCTGCCTAAACAGGGGGTTGGACTAGAAGACCTCCAAGGTCCCTTCCAACTCTGTTATTCCATCTAGCCAAGAAACAAAAATCTAACCTGTTTACTCATGGATGCTATGGAGGGTTTAGCGTTTTCTGTAGTTCCTTGTTCAATTTATGATGATAATTCACCTTGACCCCAATGCATGTTATTGCTTAAATCAGGGGTGTTCAATCTTGGCATCTTTAAAACCTGTGGACATCAACTCTCTGAATTGCTCAGCCACTATTCTTTGATAAACATCATGGAGGAAAAAAAATTAAACACCAGCCTTGAACTGGCAAACTCGAGCCATTATTCTCCAGACACCTTCATTAAAAAAAAAAAATCCTTCTTGGAGCCCAAGGTTTTCATCTGGGGTTTTATGAAGTCAGTCAAAGGACTCATTTCTTCTTCCATGTGGAAAAATAATCAGATTCTCTTTCATCAGATCATCACAGATGATTGGATTCGCTTTGATGAGATCTGAATGATCAGAATCTCTTCGATCGGGTTTTCTTTGACAGAAAGCGCCGTTCAAGTGGATGGGAATCCTTCCGGTCACCTTTGAGTTTGTATAAATTGATGACCCTGCTTCCTTCTGATGGATTTTTCTCCATATAAAGGTGGTAGAGGTAAAGATAAACATTCCCCTTGCACATACGTGCTAGTCGTTCCCGATTCTAGGGGGCGGTGCTCATCTCCATTTCAAAGCCGAAGAGCCAGCGCTGTCCGAAGACGTCTCCGTGGTCATGTGGCCAGCAGGACTCAACACCAAAGGCGCACGGAACGCTGTTCCCTTCCCACCAAAGGTGGTCCCTATTTTTCTACTTGCATTTTTTATCTGCTTTCGAACTGCTAGCTGGGACAAATCACGGGAGCTCACCCCGTTACACGGCACTAGGGATTCAAACCGCGGAACTGCCGACCTTTTCGATCGACACGCTCAGCATCTTAGCCACGGAGCCACCGCGTCCCTTATAAGGGTGGTAGAACTCACTTTTTCCTTGCTTGAATGTCAAAGCAATGCCCTCTGGATCTTTTCTGAAACGACGGTGGTTTTACAGCTAACTCACTCCCTTGTTGCTGCAGGAATGGAGTCAGGAGTTAATTGCTGCAATTCTCTTAAATTAATGAACTGGAAAGTAGCCTTAGTATCTACAGCATTTAGTCACTCCTACATGCTTCCTCGATTTTGTGAACTTGGGGCCCTGGAAAAGTTGGACTTTTTCAGTCTGCTAGTAGGCTGAAGCAACTTCCAAAAAATATATAGAACCTGGATTTTCATAAAGGAGAATATTTATAGCTCAGGGATTGGAGTAAAAGGTCCTTGGTGTCCTCTGAACTTGGTGGTTTTCTTAAAGATGTTTCATGACTCAACTAAGTAGTAATGACCCAGTTACTAGAGATGGGCTGCTGCTGGTTCCAACCGGTTCAGGCAAATTGATAGTTGCCACCAGCAGGTGGAGCAACCCACCCATCCTATCTCTGTCCACCCACTATCCCATCCTATGTCGTGAAAGGCGCATGAGCGAGCGAATCGACGTGTTTTTGAAGCTGCACGCTCACATTTTCAGTGCTGGGCAAACCGGTTGTTACATTATGTGACGCCCCCTTGTGCCAGTTACCCAAAATGCCAACACTGCTGTTGTTACCTGAGTCATGAAACATCCTCAAGAAAAGCTCCATAGCCAATGAAACCCAAGAAGACAGACACGGACATCAGAGGATCATTAGAATGGCAGAAAAAACAATGGCTACCAACCTGCCTTCCATGGAGGACCTGTATACTGCATGAGTCAAAAAGAGGGCTGGGAAAATATCTACAAACCCCTTGCATTCTGGATGTAAACTGTTTCAACTCCTACCCTCAAAATGACGCTATAGAGCACTGCACACCAGAACAACTAGACACAAGGACTGTTTTTTCCCGAATGCCATCACTCTGCTAAACAAATAATTCCCTCAACACTGTCAAACTATTCACTAAGTCTGCACTACTATTAATCTTCTCATCGTTCCCACCACCCATCTCTTCCCACTTATGACTGTATGACTGTAACCTTGTTGCTGGTATCCTTACGATTTATATTGAGTGTTTCCTAATACAATTTGTTTGCTTATTTCTACCCTATGACTATCATTAAGTGTTGTACCTTATGATTCTTGACAAATGTATCTTTTCTTTTTATGTACACTGAGAGCTTATGCACCGAAGACAAATTCCTTGTGTGTCCAATCACACTTGGCCAATAAAAATTCTATTCCATTCTATTTTTTAAAAAATGGCACTTTTTAAAAAAAAAATGGATCGTGGAAATGATGACTTCACTATCTTAAGGTATGTTCTGGGTTTGTTGCTCAAAAGAGTAATGGCAGACAAAATTATCAAGTGCTTGTTGGGGGAAAAAATAGCATAGTTTCCTGCAAAGGTAAATTAAATATTGGTGAGCTTTTAGATCTCTTTGAGAAAAATCAACCATGTTCCATTCAGTCTGATTATTGTTGCAAGATCCAATCTGGGTTGGTCACCAGGACCAGAGGTTTCGTGTTTCTTTCAGTCCAGGGATCGGCAATCTTAAACACTCAAAGAGCCACAAATGTCCTAATTGGAAGCCCCAGTTCAATTCTGGAGCCGACCGGAAGTCCAGTTCCCCCACCATAGAGTCTCCTCCTAGCACGGCGCTCTTTTTCCTCTACCTGTCCTAACTGAAAGCTCTATCAATTGTAGAGCCAACCGGCAACAAGGAGCCACATCAGAGGGATGAAAGAGCCACATGCAGCTCCAGAGCCACAGGTTGCTGATCCCTGTTTTAGCCTTTTGGACCCATGCTTAGATTTAATAAATATGAACATAGGATAGCTCAAAGCACATATTCCAGCAGAAAGAAGTTCCCTGTGGATGAGCTCCAACCCCAGACTGGGTCCTGCAATGTTATCCTGGGACATTTGCCCTAATCTCACCCAGCTACAGCTTCTGAGTGCCCTTCAAGGGTAGCTCTATATAGAACCCATTGCAATAGTTCAGCCATGGCCTATCCAGCTGTATCTCTTCCCCAGACACTCATACAGTGTTGGTTGAATGAGACTGTTCTGACCCACCTCCCCAAACACGACAAATCCTCCGTAGTTGAAGCAATGATTCCTTTATTAGGAGCATCAGCAGCTCCAGTGAAAAGTTTCTTTCTCACTGTAGTCTGTCCGGTAGGGAGATGAATAGTTGTCTGCCACATCTATTCACCTCCGCCCCCTGCCTTTTCTCCCCAGAGCTAGGGTGGGGCTTCACTAGCAGCGGTGGCTCTTCCGTCCCAAGGACCAGCCCAAAGATTTCCACTGCTCTCCTCTCCTCTGCCTTGTCACTGTGTTTTTGTATTTACCAGCAGAGCTTTTATTTCTGGACTTTCAGACTTACCGTAGTTTGCCAAAATTTTTATCAGTTATCTACTGCGCATGTCTACATTTTGTTCTTCTTCTCTAAATCTTTTCTTTGTTCTCCAGCCAGAGAGGTCAGGCTGGGGATCTATGCCAAAATGTAACTAATTTAGATAGTGAGATGTTTTATTTTCTTTACAATAAATATGAGTTTAATTAGGAAATGTATTTCGGTTTATTTTTCAAAGTATACACAAGGAGAACGTCACGATCCGACTCTAATTGAGGGCAATTACCCCAAGCAAAATAATGGGGCTGATCCACGTGTCAGGCACTGGATCCAGCTGTTCCTCCTCTTCCTCATCAGCCACCTCCAGACCTAGAGGCTGTTGACTCTCCATTGGAGGGCTGATGGACAGCCCAGGCTCCGCCTCTGTCTGTCTCTCTCTCTCTGAGAGCTCCATTCCCTCTTCCTCCTCAGAGCTCCTCTCAGGTTGCCTTGATGCTGACTCTGACTCCCACGCCTCCTCCTCTTCCTCCTCTGATTCAGCTGCTGGAGGGGCCGGCAGCCAACAGGCCACAACCGAGACCGAAGTCAATCCATTTTGTTAGGACTTCATTCCCTCCGTAACAAAAAACATTGATTTCAATGAAAGACTTGGTTCTGCTGCTAGATTTCCTCCTTTCCATGCACAGCAGTAACCATTTTTCAAAGCAATTCTATATATCACACCCAGGCATCTGCCTAGTCCACTGTTTGTCCATGTTAACCCACGAAAAATACAAAGCCATTCATCACTTCACAAAGCCCGGCCAACTTGAAAGTGCCATGTTTGTACTTTCCCAACGTGTCATTTATAATTTCCCCATATTTGGGGCTTTAAAGACTTCATCCTTAATCCTTTATCTTTAATTTAGGCAACTAATTGCTTCAGACAAATTACCCCCATTCCCTTTCATATTTCCCTATATGCTGCAGAGTGATAAGTCACCTCAATTTATCAGCGATAGTCAGCTTCGTGTTAATTATATTCTCCAAAGCCCACAGGATTCATTCTGCTCTCTCCCAACTTTGGCAAGGCGTAAATGAGCTACATATTTAATATTCCAAGTTGCTGGAAAGAATTGAGCAAAGAACAAAGTTTGAAATCCTAAGGCCTTTGCAATCGGAAGTCAAATGTGTTTGCAGCCATCTAACTGAGGTTAGTCCACCCTCTCGGTGTCAGGATCTGTGGGAAGAGCGAAAGGGGACGGAGGAAGTGAGGAAACATGTGTCATGATGTTACGACAGAAACTTGGCCCATTACCCACTTGCACGCAGGGAGTCAAAATGGCAGTCACACAGGGGTGGGTTCTACTTACCTTTATTAACAATTTGCAGTAGGGCCATGTGTGCGTTCCTCTGCACATGCGCAGAAGCGTCTTGGTGACATTGGGGTCAGTGAGCTGAGCCTCCCGCCGGTTTTACTACCGGTTCTATAGAACCGGTGCGAACCGGGGGCAACCCACCACTGCAGTCACAACTATGCAGTCAAGGGCCCTCCCATTTTTGAAAGCAGGGGTTTGATTGGTTCTGCCTCCATCTTGATTTTTTCCCCCAAACACCTCCCTGCTTGCATGCGGGGGTCGGATTCTACCAGTTCAGATTGGTTCAGGTGGACCGATAGCTCTGATGATCAGCTGGGAGCCAGGTTGGTCCACTCACCCGCCCCTGAGTTTTACTTACCGTTATCTTCTCAGCTGATTGGTGTGGCAGAGCGGATTGCCACACCTCAGCAGGGTTACTCCCAAGTGGTAACACAGAAGGTTAGTATTTGTAAAACTGTGCACTCATGGACAGCATGCGTTAGGCATGCACGCGTGATCACCGAACCGGTTTTTAAACCAGTAGCATCCCACCACTGTTGTGGGATGAGAAGCTGGCATTGGAGTCAGACAGCGATGAGGCTGAGGAAGAATATGGGTCAGTTCTGGAGGCTGGGGAAGGTCCGGATGAGGGCTCTGCATCGGAGGCCATCGGAGAGTGATGTGCAGGCTTCGGAGCCTCCAGAGGCTGACAGCAGAGAGGCAGAATAACAGGAGGAGCCTGTTCCTAGTGCACGTATGAGAAGAGCTGCCAGAAGGCAGATAAAGCAGAGAGAATGACTCGGGAGTAGGGCCAAGAAATGATTGGCCCCTCCCATAAGGCTTACGAGACCAGCAATGGCTCTTGGCCTCTTTGCCAGAAAACAACGTTGAGAGAATTGCTTCTTGTTTCACTGTATTCATTTCTTGTCGGCGTCTTCTGCTTCTGAACTTTTGCCAAAAAAAGCCTTTGGCAGTTTGTCTAATTATCCCAAGGTCGGTGATAAACTGAGGAATGGTGTTTTGAAGAATTTGCTTTAATTTAGTTTGGATTAAATGAGTTAAATCTCAGCTGTTCTGTTTGTTTTTGAACTGTTTGTATTTAATACTAACTACTTGGTCCTGGGTCACAACAACCACTGCTTGCATGTGATATCACAACTCAAGCGTGATTACTTCATGATGGCATAACAGGTTCATTCATTTTGGTATCTCGTCTTTAGGAATGATGCCCAGATCTTTTTGTCACTTCAGGGACCAAAAGTAGCCTCAGTTTTGCTTGAGGTGCATCAACCAGAATGAACAGGAGACACTAAGGTTCAGGATGGAGGGCAGGTGCCTCCCAACACTTCTTCCTGCTGCTGCTGCTGTGCCTGTCACAAGAATCTTCTAGTGAATGTGATGGGAGGGAAAAGAAAAGGAGATAAGCCAATCCCCATTTCCATTTGTTTGAGAAGAATCTTAAGTGTTGCTCAGGAGGAATGGAAGGAACAACCGGAAGCTGTGATGTCTCCCTTGGACGATTCCTCAGATTTCTCCTCACATGTCAGCTCAGGACAGTGGAGGGATTCAGCCGGTTCGTGCTATTTGGGCAAACTGGTAGTTAAACTGCTGGATGGCCCCTCCCCTCCCTGCCCCATCCAGGAATCCCCATTTTGGCTCCCAGGTAAGTGCAGGGAGGCCTACTAGGCTCAAAACAGGACACGGTGTGTGTGTGCGGTGCAGGCCCCCTGCGACCTATTTTCGCTCCCAGGAGGCTGCAGGGAGACTTACTAGGCCCAAAACAGGGCCTGGGAGGTCCAGCATGTTCCCCCCCACACACACACAGCCCATTTCTGCTTCCAGGAGGCTGCAGAGAGGCCTACTAGGCCCAAAACGATGTGTGTAGGTGCAGTGCAGCCCCCACGCGGCTTGTTTTTGCTCTCAGGAGGCTGCAGGGAGGCCTACTAGGCCCAAAAGGGGCATGGTGGGTGTGTCCCCACCCCCACATGGCCTATTTTTGCTCCCAGGGGGATGCAAGAGGCCGTGTGCTGCCTGACACACCCCCTGGCCATGCCAACCATAGCCACGGCAGAGGACCCAAAGAGCCGCATGTGGCTCTGGAGCCACAGGCTGCCGACTTCTGGCTTAGGCAATAATAAAAGTAATCAAATCCTTTTTTAAAAAAAATAGACTCCAACCTGCAAGTGGGTCAGCAGATTCAAAGCCCCGATCTTGACAGATGAAATTGCAGCTGAGCTATCAGGTGAAATGACGGACTTTTCCGCCACTTAGATGAAAAGGGGCTCCTGCATTATTAAACATGAACCTCAGAAAGACGGGCCAGGAGGGAAGACCTGCCTCACCTTACCTCAATCATGGGCAGAAGTGGGATTCACATAATTTACCTACTGGTTCGCCCAGCACCAAAACTGTGAGCGTGAGTGCATGTGCCCAGCCTTCCGTGAATATGTTTTGCTTGTGCACGCATACTGAAAAACGTGCCTAAATAGGACAACATAGAGCCGGAGGTTTCCGCTACCAATTCTCCCGAACCGGTCCATACCACCTCTGATCATGACCCTTTCCTACCAAACCCAACAAGAAATCCTAAAAGGTGGAGCTCAGAGCTACTCAAACGCATTACAGAGATGGCCACACTAATACCAGCCCGACCCATGTTTGAAATAATTCTCTTTGGAGGCTTTGCTAAGAAGTGGGCTTGGCTGAGGAAGTTCTGGGAGTCGAAGTTGAAGTTGGAGACTCCTGAGTGATACCTTATTCAGGCAACAACGGAATAATATCCATTTAGGTCCATGGAAATGCCCTTTTGACTCCAACAAACTTCTGTTCCAGATGTTCATCCATAAATATTAATGCAAGTGCTTGTAGTAAGTGGGGAATTCATACAGTCTGCGCAGATGTTTAATATGTAATTGTTAAGACTCAAATCCATTTCATCTCCCCCGTCATAAATTCACTCTCCCTACCAGGCAGAACCTCTTAAAATTTCCTGAAATTGCTTTCTGGCTTTCTAAAAGACCTTTCCGTGAGACCTTTGTGTCTATCCTAAGGGAATAAGATTCTTCATTGTGGCAGGTGTAGCCATAGACTCTTAGAGCCAATTCAGATAGGAGCCGTGGGAAGCTTTTCGTTCAGTTTTCACGCCGAAAAGCCTATCCCGTGTTTGGCAACAATTAAAAGTCAGTTTCAGAGAAAGATGCTCGTATGAAGAAAAACGATTCAGATAGGATTTCCTCTTCCACGGTGACGAACTGCTAAAATTAATCCAAGTTCCAGGTTTCATTAGAAAGTAACCAGTGCTCTCTGTGAATGACTTATCAGGAGACATAAAAATAAAAATAAGATCAGCAGCTGTTGCAAACTTGGCAGTCCTAACGCTGAGGGGTTCTAAGTGGCCCCTGTTGATTTTAATAAAATTGATGGACCTTCTTTTTGGAACAATTATATCTCAAGCAGAATTAGTGGATGTAATAAAGGAAGAGGAGGAAGAGGAAGAGGAAGGGGAGGAAGAGGAAGAGGAAGAAGAAGGAGGAGAGGGAGGAGGAGGAGAAGAAGAAGAAGGAAGAAGAAGAAGAAGAAGAAGAGGAGGAGGAGGAGGAGGAGGAGGAGGAGGAGGAGGAGGAGGAGGAGGAGGAGGAGGAGGAGGAGGAGGAGGCTTCGAAGCTGAGAACACCAGCCTGAAGATGACGAATGAGACTTCGTCGAAACATCGCCAAGACACTTCCAATTTTACGCAGAAGACCCAAATAACCAAAGACTTACAGAGATAGATAGATAGATAGATAGATGATAGATAGATAGATAGATAGATAGATAGATAGATAGATAGATAGATAGATAGATAGATGATAGATAGATAGATAGATAGATAGATAGATAGATAGATAGATAGATAGATAGATAGATAGATACACACACACACACATACACACACACACACACACACACACACACACATTAACTTTAATTTCCTAATGACGGTGTAGGTTTGTTACCTTTAATTTCTTACTGTATTTGACTTCAGTTTTTTTTTCCATCTATTGATCCATTCATACCATCTATTCCATATTTGGTAATACTGTGAGTCTTCCTTGTTATTTAGTTTTAAAGTTAATCTATCCATTTCTGCACATATAAATATCTTTTGGATTATTTGTTCTTCTGTTGGCAACTGTTCTAATTTCCAGGATTGGGCTAGGGTTAATCTAGCCGCCGTAATTATATGTAATGTGATGTATTTTATTTCTTTTTTACTATTTTTTTTAAGTATGCCTAATTAAAAAAATTTCAGGTTTTAGGTCAATCTCTTCTTCTGTTATTTCTATTATCCATATTCTAATTTTCATCCAATTTTTTTTAATTTTTGGGCAAAGCCACCAAAGATGATAGAAGGTTCCCGGTGATTGTCTACATTTCCAACAGATCGGGTTACAATTTGGATACATTGTTGCCAATCTAGCGGGGGCTATGTACCACCTCTACCATATCATGTAGTGGTTCTCTTTGTACGTTGTTGCCTTTGTTATTCTGCAATTATTTTCCCATAAAAAAAGTTCTATTAAACTCGGGATGTGCTTCTCTAAGGTTTATTCTCGTCTCCTAACTTTGTAGCTTCCTCTTAGGGTTTTTGACACAATGGGCTGTCTATCTGGTCTCGCTCGTTCTATGAAGCATTTAAATGTATTAAATACATTTCTTACAGCGCTCAGGTCTCTAGAAATAGCGTCCTTGGCTGTGGTTGCTGTCATTATTTTAGGGAGTTACTGACCCAGCGACGGAAGATTCAAAGCACAGCAGCTCCATCTGCTGATAATATTCGAGTATCCTTTCCAAATTGAGAACTGAGGCTAAACCAGATAGGAGCTTCATCACTGGAGGCTTTCAAGAAGAGACTGGACTGCCATCTGTCAAAAATGGTGTAGAGTCTGCTTGGGTAGGGGTTGGACTAAATGACCTACGAAGTCCCTTTCAACTCTGTTAATCTTTATCTGTAACCCACTGCTTAGGCAGGAGACCCTACACCACTTCAGACAAATGGTTATCCAACATCTTCTTAAAAACATCCAGTGTTGGAGCATTCACAACTTCTGGAGGCAAGTTGTCCACTGGTTAATTGTTCTCACTGTCAGGAAATTTCTTCTTAGTTCTAAGTTGCTTCTCTCCTTCATTAGTTTCCACCCGTTGCTTCCCTCAGGTGCTTTGGAGAATAGCTTCACTCTCTCTTCTTGGGGGCAGCCTCTCAAATATTGGAACAGTGCTATCCTGTCACCCCATGTCCTTCTTTTCATCAAACTAGACATACCCAGTTCCTGCAACCGTTCTTCATATGTTTTAGCCTCCAGTCCCTTAATCACCTTTGTTGCTCTTCTCTGTACTCTTTCTAGAGTCTCAACATCTTTTTTTACATCGTAGCGACCAAAACTGAATGCTGTATTCCAAGTGTGACCTTACCAAGGCATTATAAAGTGGTACTCGGGCTATTTGCTGATATTCTGCCTTAGCTATTTGCCCCTCTTTCCACTTTTTATACTTGTCCTTTTTATCTTTCGATTTGTTAGAGAGTTCTTTATGCAGCCATACTGGTTTCTTTTGAGAGCTATTATTTTTCTTCTTCATTGGCATTGTGTTAGACTGGGCTTTTATAATTCCACTTTTCAATATTTCCCAAGCTTCTTGAGTTGTTTTCCACTTGAGGATTCTTATCCATGGAACCCTTCCCAAGCTGTCTCTGTTTATTGAAATTATCTCTCTTAAAGTCCAAGACTCTAGTTTGACTTTGTTCTACTACTTGTGTTTGCATAATGTTGAATTCCAATATTGCGTGGTCACTTGCCCGCCAAGGTTCCTGTAGCTTCCACACCTTCTATCATTTCATCTCTGTTAGTGAGAATTAAATCCAATATGGCTGATCCCCTTGTTCCCTTCTCTACTTTTTGGGAAACAAAGTTGTCTGCTAGGTTTTTAGCAACCTGTTGTATCTTCCACTTGATGCAGAGTTTGTCTCCCAGTTGACGTCAGGGTAGTTAAAATCCCCCATTACTATTGTGATGTGCTTCCTAAATACCTTAGCTAGCTGACTAGCAAAAAGTTCATCTACTTCCTCTATTTGGTTGGTGGCCTATAGCATAGACCAATGGTAATGTCATCCCCCTCCCCCACCCTTTAATATTGATCCAAATGCACTCAAGATAATTTTCATCATTGTTGTGCTCTATTTCTGTAGAGATGTAGTTATTTTTTACATACCGTGCAACTCCACCTCCTCTTTTATTTGGTCTATTTCTTTTAAATAATTTTTTTTATTAACTTTTTATAGAAGTATATAATAGTACAATTCAACATTCTTCGGTTTAGCAGTGTTTGTGAATATATACAGATTATTTACATGGTGTTCTGCATTTTCTTAATAATAATTAGGTAAATAGTAATACTTAATTGTTATTAAATATTGTTATTAATCATTACACCCTCTCTTATTTTGCTTTTTGCTTCTTTCTTCCATCCATTTATACCACATTTCTCACACTGTGTAATATTCCGAATTCTCTCTTTCGTTTATCTCGTAAGTTAACTCATTCATCTCGGCGCATTCTAATATTTTTCTAACTACATGTTCTTCCGGTGATAGCTTTTTCTCTTTCCAGTACTGAGCGTAAGTTATTCTAGCTACTGTTGTGACATGTATAATTAGATATCTCTCTTCTTCTTCTTTTTTTCTCGTATGCCCTTTTCAGAATTCCCAGGAGAAAAATTTCTGGTTCTAAATCAATGTTTTCTTCTATCCTTTCTGAGATCCATCTTTTAAATAATTTGTATCCCTCTAGCTGTACGTTCCAATTTGTGGGTTTCGTCCCACCGAGTTTCCGTAATGGCAACAATATCGTATCTGCCCTCATTGACTTGAATTTCTAATTCACCCCGTTTATTCCTCATACTCTGTGCATTGGTGTATAGACATTTGATTCCATTTTGATTGACCCCGTGTTTACGGTCTACATAACCTGTTTTGTGCCTGACTGCCCCTGTTTTCCTGCCACCTGTTTGATTGGCGTACATGGTATGGCACTCACTAATCAATGCTTGGTTTTGCTCGACAGCAGGGTTGATAATCTTACCCGAACAGACATCTATGTTACATCCACTGATAACCCTATTAATTTTGGATTACAGAATTGTTCTGCATCAATTAATTCTCTGTCCCCGCTGTTCAGTTTAAACCTTTATCCAGAAAATCTGTGAATTTCATGCTAAGTAACTCAGTCCCTTTCTTTGATGGATGCAATCCATCTCTTTGGTACAGTTTTTCATTGGACCAGCTGCAGACTAATAAAACCGAAGCCTTCCCTTTTACACCATTCCTTTAGCCACACATTAAACTCCGCTACACACTGGCCATTCCCTTTTTGTTCCTTATATACCGGTAAAACCTCTGAAAAGATAAGCCTACAACCCAGGGGTGGGTTCTAAGATTTTTTTACTACTGGTTCTGTGGGCGTGGCTTATTTTGTGGGTGTGGCTTGATGGTCATGTGACAATTATTTAGGATTTGGCAAAGGTACTGGTCTATCAGGCTTTTAACTGCTTGCAGAGCTGTACCAATCTACCCATTCATTTTTGCAGGCACTGATCTACTCATGTATTTTTGCAGGCACTGATCTACTCAGGATGCTTAAGAAAGATGGTTTATTGATGTACAGAACCAACAACTAAATGGGATTGAGATTAGGTGGGCTTTTATTCATTCTTTGGGGTTTTGTGTTTGAGATGCTCCAGGAGGATTGTGCAATTTAGTGAGCCTTGTGACTTTTGCTATTCTAATAATGGTGGGCAAATTATGTCTAAATTATGTCTAATAGATATGTCTATTATGTCTAAAAGGTCACTTCCTATCCTTGGAGCTGGGTGGGGAATGTAGATTTTAAGGAATTTTTCTTTTTCTACTTTTAATCCCTTCAAGGGGAACTGGACTGAAAGTGTTTTATTTATGAATAGGGTAGCCTGGATTTCTTAACGGGCCCGAAATATCCATCTCTAAAGTCTTTGGGCATCTGCTGGAGCTCCATTATTCTGTTAGAGATGAGAGATGGCGATTTGCATAATGAACTGGGCCATTGCTAATTTTTCCTACCTGGCTAAACAAAGTCCATTGAAGACCTAAATTGTAGCTATGGCCTTACTTGCCAGTGGGTGACTTTCTGCTTCCTCGAATATGAGGAATAGGATCCCGTACCAATTCAGGTTACAAAGCCCATCGCTTGACTTGAGTCTATATTCCTAGATGAGACAGAAGTCCAGGGGCAGGCTGGAGAGAAATGGGGTACAGCATCAGATTTTTTTTTATAGGGGGAGCTTATCCGGGGTGTGGAAGTGTCTACGTGCTGTTTCCAGGGTGACACTTGAGGTGTTTTGTGTGTGTGTGTGTGTGTGTGTGTGTGTGTAGGTATGTTGATTTTTCTGAACATGCAATTCCACTGGGAGAGCTAATTTAATTAATTCTGTTCGTGTTTGCAGACCTTATCCTTTGATATGTGGATTAGGTCCGGATAACCTATTTGGGAATTTGCTCATTTTAGTTGATTAACTCAGTTTCAGCTTGGCTGTCAATTATCTAGTGGAGACCCCAGTTCTCAGGCCACGGTGGATTTGGTTAATATTTGAAGAGGAAGATGGAAACAGTATAAAGAATAAAAACTAGGTGGATATAAAACTTCTCACAGCTATGAAGGCCACCATAATTGCATTTTTCCTGAGCGTGGCTTTCAAAGAGGAAAAGCCAGCCGGTGCACAATTTTACAGAGCGTTCCTCTCCACGGACGTCACAACTCGCATACGGAACAAAGACTCCGCCGCCGGAGAAGAGTAAATGAAATTTTGGACTAGTAGAGCAGGAGGCTATTACAAATAAAATAGAATCCAGGCCCTACTGATTTTATACTTGACAGCTAGGCAGTCATCACAATAACCCAATTTTGATAAATCCCTCTGTTTGCAAGCTACAGCTTTTTTTAATTTTTCAAAGCAGAAGGTCGTTCAATCCCCTCGTTGTAGCAGCTTGTGAGTAGTTTGCTGAAGAAAAATAGGTACACATTTTGCAAGAGGCATTGTTGTACAGGGATTTATTTTATTTTATTTTTTGGCCTCCTAATGCAGGAATTTTTAAGAGCAATTTTCTTCATCGACGCCATTTTTACCAGCAATTTCCCCCAAATGACAGATGGATTTTACATAATGCATGGGACACAGTTGCTCTATTAGAGGAGTGATTGGGAAATTATGATGGGGTTATGAAAATTAAAGATTAATTATGCTCCGGTCTCACGTTCTTCTGTTCAGAAAGAATAAATAAAGTCATCCAGAATGTGATTCCCTGTTGTGGCTTGTTGGCTGGCGGCCCCTCCAGCAGCCGAATCAGAGGAGGGGGAGGTGTGGGAATCAGGGTCAGCATCCGAGGGGGAAGAGGGAAAGGAGCTGGCAGAGAGAGAGAGACATAAGTGGAGTCTGGGCTGTCAATCAGCCCTCAGATGGAGAGTCAACAGTCCCCAGGTCTGGAGGTGGCTGATGAGGAAGAGGAGGAACAGCTGGGTCCAGTGCCTGACACACAGATGCACAGAAGGCAGAGGAGAGGAGAACAGTGGAAATCTATGGGCCGGTCCTTGGGATGGAAGAGCCACCACTGCTAGGGAAGCCCCACCCTAGCTCTGGAGATAAAAGGCAGGGGGCGGAGATGAATAGATGAGGCAGACAGCTATTCATATCCCTGTCGGACAGACTTGTTAGTCTACGGTGAGAGAGAAACTTTTTGCCTGCTGGCGATCCTAATAAAGGAATCTTTTGAGTTCAGGTCAGAGGGTTTGTCATGTTTCGGGAGCTCAGTCAAAACATGGAGGGGAAGGAGAGCTTTTCATTTTTAAATAGAAAGCAAGACCGGTAGCATGAAGGTTTAATAATAATAAAGAAATAAGTTCTTTATTTAATAGTCTTCCAATGAATTCTGTAGCCAGTTTGGAGAAAGGACAGATGAGAGTTCAAATTATCTTTACTGATTAAGTCCATGTAGTGATTTCAGTACTAGGATGCGGTCAAAAAAAAAAGGCAAGATGGCAGAAGAATTAAAAAATAATTAAATTAAATTAAATGTGTAGGTTTTCCGTGTAAGAAAAGTGGCGTTACTTTAGCAAGAATTTGTTGGGAGGTTCATAAATCTTTCAGCATGTCTGAAAGGCATTATTCAAGATAGGCCAGGAGCATTTTACACCAGATTGGTCTTTTCATAAACCTTCCTCCTCTCCAAAATATCATCATTTACCAATTCAACACTCAGATGAGAATAAAAGAGTCAGGGAGATGCTTAAAGAATTCTTTCTCTAATTTTCATGAGGGAAATTGTCTCAGGATGACAACATTCTTCTGTAGCTCCCATAAGTTATTTAAACTAAGCCGAGCAATCAAAATTTTCCCACCGTTTTAATTATTTAGGGCATAAATGTTTCCTGTTGAATGCTTTTGTGCTCGTATCCAAAGTGAGTAAAGTTAGCTTTTAAGCAGTGGGTAGAAATTATACATGGAACATCTGTCGTTGTTTTGTGAAGGATGATGGAGAGGGATGAAAAGAAGCAAGCAAAATCCATACGTGGTTACTCATGAATAAAACCCAACAGTCTGTTTTTAGCAATGATGGAGCAATGATGCTCCATCATTAGCCATGATGAAGGAAGTATAGATTTGGTTTGGTTTGGTTTTTAGGAATAGCACTTAGTACAATGTACCACTTCATAGTGCTTTTACAGACCTCTCCGAGCGGTTTATAGAGTCAGCCTCTTACCCACAATAATCTGACTTGGGAAGGATGGAAGGCTGAGTCAACCTTGAGCCGGTCAGGATTGAACTTCTGGCAGTGGGCAGAGTCAGCCTGCAATGCTGCATTCTAAGCACTGTACCACCATGGAAGGAAGGAAGGAAGGAAGGAAGGAAGGAAGGAAGGAAGGAAGGAAGGAAGGAAGGAAGGAAGGAAGGAAGGAAGGAAGGAAGGAAGGAAGGAAGGAAGGAAGGAAGGAAGGAAGGAAGGACTAGCAATAGCATTTAGACTTATATACCCTTTCCCAGTGCTTTCCAGCCCTTTCCAGTTTACAGAGTCAGCCTCTTACCCCCAACAATCTGGCTCCTCATTTTACTGACTTGGGAAGAATGGAAAGCTGAGTCAACTTTGAGCCGGTCAGGATTGAACTCCTGGCAGTGGGCAGAGTCAGCCTGCAATGCTGCATTCTAACCACTGTGCCACCATGGAAGGAAGGAAGGAAGGAAGGAAGGAAGGAGGGAGGGAGGGAGGGAGGGAGGGAGGGAGGGAGGGAAGGAAGGAAGGAAGGAAGGAAGGAAGGAAGGAAGGAAGGAAGGAAGGAAGGAAGGAAGGAAGGAAGGAAGGCTGGCTTTTCGTTTGCTTCAGTGTGGACTCCCTTTATATATATTTCACAAACGAGCCGAATTGACTCAAGTAGATAAACATGGTGGCTTTTAATTTAAAAAAAAAATAGAGCATCACAAACGGCTCTGTTGACATAACAAAATGAGGTTGTGCGTGTGAGTTTCGGTTGCGCGTGGGGAGACGCAAGGCCGTTCTCAGCTCGTGCAGTCCTGGCAACGTTGCAAGCCGTTCTCGTTGCATGCGGTGCACCTGAGGGCTTTGAAGGAGTCTGTAAAACGGTTCCGGAACATGGACATCTTGCTCCCATGGCACATCAAGCACGGAAGGAAACCGAAGCCCCCACAGGAGAGGCACTCATGGGGGTGTTGAACTCTCTACAGGAACGGGAGGGGAAAAAAGAACAATGGCATCTATTAGTGGCGTTAGACCAGTGGTGAAATCCTCCATGGTTTGCCACTGCTTCGCTGCCCACGCATGTGTGGGCCAGACGCACACTTCACACGGGAAAAGGAGGCTTAAGAAAGTAGGTAGAACAGTGAGGGGGGAACAGCTGTGCCGCGCGATTTAGATTCGCTAGAAAGCTTTCTAGAGAATATAAATCGTGCAGCACAGCTGATCATCGGAAATACCAGTTTGAACGAACCTGTAGCTCTTTTTTTTTTTTACTACTGATTCGCCCGAACTGGTAGCTTCTATTATTACCGGCTCGCCCAATAACGCAGGGGTGAAAAGCGAACCGCTAGCTTTTCACCCCTGCGCTAGACCCATGATCCTCAACCCTAGCAACTTTGAGATGGATGGACATCAAGCCCCCCCCCAAAATGGCACAGTCCTTCGTGCTCTCTGAACTTCGTTGTTTTCCTGCAGAGATTTCATTAACCATGGGTGAAATCATCAGTGCTAGAAGGGAATGAGATTTTTGGAGAGGAGGAGGAGAGGAAGAGGAAGAGGAAGAGGAAGAGGAGGAGGAGGAGGAGGAGGAGGAGGAGGAGGAGGAGGAGGAGGAGGAGGAGGAGGAGGAGGAGGAGGAGGAGGAGGAGGAAGAGGAGAATTGTTGGGTCCTTGGTACTCTCTGAGTTTGGCGGTTTTCTTACAGATGTTTCATTACCAAACCAGGCAACTTCATCAGTCATAGAAGGGAGTGGGGTTTCCTCTAATTTTTATAATCTAAGGGTTTGCTAGGAATGTTCTTGGTGATTCCTTGATTGGGCTGTTTATAGCTTAGTTATTGTTCTACGGTTGATCTTGATGTTCACCTCTGCTTATCTGGTTGTTGAGGAGGTACTCTGATCTCTGTTTCCTTTCTGACTTTTTTGACTGACTCTTTTGAATAGTGTGCAAATGTGGTTTACCTCTATGTACCTGTTGATGGCCCATTTGTATGCTTGCCTGATTTCCAAGAATTCTCTAGCATTTTTGGATTTAGCTTGATCTGGGATGCTCACAGCTTCCCCGTTGAAACCACGGTGAAATCTGGTTAACTGATGGTTAACTTCCAGAATTCTCCCATGGATCCCCAGCATAATGGCTCTATGCACCTATATTCTTACCCATCCACGGGAGAATTCAATAGTCTATCATTTTAAGGCGAATAATCATAGCAATTAGAGCACAAAGGGTAAAAAAAAAAACCCTTTAAATGCTTTAGTAAAGATTTGTCTGGAGAAACCAAGTGGGCCTTTTGTACATATTTGGATCAATAAAATGACACACGCTTGTGACGAGGAAATGTGAGGTATTATTCCATATGGATTTTTGCTAAGCGCGTTAATTACCTCCATTTTGGTTAAGAGGTCCCGCAGTTTTCCCGATTCATTCATTGACAAAATTTTCTCAGCACCCTAGAAGGAAAAAAAGGAAAAACTGTTTAGTTGGTGTGGCTAGGTGTTCTGACCCAGAAACAAGAAACAGACTCCTTCTCTCGAAAAAACGTCCTCACACCATGGTGCAGGAGGCTAAGTAGGCCATGCCCATCATGGCCACACCCACCCAGTACCAGCTGCTAAAATTTTTGAATCCCACCCCTGTATGAAGTCTCCTTCTCAAGCAGGGGGTGGACCACAAGACCTCTAAGGTCCCTTCGGATCCTGTTATTCTATGTTGTATGGAGTTGATGTGAAATTTAGCACCAGCCATGGTTAAGGGTCCAGAGATGAGCAAGTGCTAAATTTGGAGACCCCAGATAGAGAGTTCTCGGCTGGCTGGAATTGTATGGCCATCTCTTTTGAACTTCTTAGCTTCTTGTCTTAGCTATGTCAGCTTCTGATGGCCAAGTTATTTTGCTTTGCTTTGCTTTTTAATTGCTCACAGCAGCCCTCAAGCTAAGAGTTAGCAGCCACTCCTCAAAGCCTCAGTGGATATAGGAAGGATACAGCTACTAGGGTCATTGCAAGTTTAATAAGCAAGCTCCATCTGGTTCTCGGTCATTCTCTCGTGATTTTTCTCTAGGTACTTCCAATCATTCGAACTCGGAGCCCTCCCTTCGGTTCCAAGTTCTCAAGAACATCATCACTGGTTGCCTGGAAGGACCAAAAACTTTCAATCTTCTGTTGAAGTGTGAAGAGATTCCTACTGATCAGAATGTGATTCGCAAAAATATTAGAATGTGCAGAAATGAATAGATTAACGTTGGCTGTACAGGAGAAAGAACAAACGGAATATTATATGACATGGGAGCTATTTTATGGATGGTTGGAGAACAGAAACAGAAGTTAGAAACAAATGGAGATCAAGTGAAATGTAGAAAATATGTTAAGGTAGCGATGTAAACAATATGATGATTCTTACATATATGATTGTTAAGACTATTGTGTTTAATGTTACTATTATATTCCTTTCAGAAAATAGGTTAAGTGGGAGAAATGAATAGGTTTATATTATTATTATTATTATTATTATTATTATTATTATTATTATTATTATTATTATTATTATTATTATTATTGTTATTATTATTATTATTATTATTATTATTATTATTATTATTATTATTATTATTATTATTATTATTATTATTATTATTATTATTATATCTGTAGTGAGATTCACAGCCTTTGAGGCTGGTTAATAGCTCAGCAACTCGAGTCCTCACCAAGGACCTAGAAACTGTTAAGGTATCGTCGGAGGATGTAAGCTGTTCCGAATAAGGTGATTTTTTGTAGAGTCAAAATGTTCAAGTCCGGTAAATTTAAAATTTCTAAATAGCGGGTAGCCCTTTGGGTATTGCTCCAAGGGCTCCAATTACAATCGGGACAACACACAATTTCTTTTTCCACAGTCACTCAACTTCAATTTGCAAGTCCCAGTACTTTGTGATTTTTTTTCTTGCTGCTTATCTTCAATCCGTGCGTCCCCAGGTATTGCAATGTCAATGAACCATCCTTTTTTCTCTTCAACTACCGTTATGTCCGGTGTGTTGTGGACCAAGTGCCTGTCAGTCTGAATCCTAAAGTCCCACAAGATCTTGAGTTTCTCATTCTCTAGAACTTTCTCCACCTGATGTTCCCAGTGGTTTTTGCTGTACTCAAATCCAAAGTTCTGGCACAATTATTTATTATTATTATTATTATATTAGAGAATTAATATCAATATAATGAATACCATAAATTCTAACTGCACAGAGATAGTTGTACCCAGGCGACACACTGTTTAATGGAAGATGAAATGTTCAAATTAATATATATATATATATATGTGTGTATGTATGTATGTATATATGTATGTATGTATGTATGTATATATATGTATATGTATGTGTGTGTGTGTGTGTGTGTGTGTGTGTGTGTGTGTGTGTGTATATATATATATAAACAACTTTTAATCTTCTGGTGTTTTTTTTCTTGTTTGTTTGTTTGTTGTTTTTTGACAGATTCCTTGTGACAAATGAAGAACGGTTTCAGGAACTGGATTTGGCTAGTCTAGAGAAAAGAAAGAATAGGGACCGCCACAAAGAGGAAGGGGTGAAAGCACCAGAAGGAAAGACAAGAAAACAACAGATGGAAACTGGTTAAAGAGAGAAGCAAGCTGGAATTAAGAAGAAACTTCCTAAAAGTGAGGACAATTAACCAGTGGAACTGTTTGCCACTAGAAGTTGTGGATGCTCCATCACTAGAGGTTTTTAAGAAGAGACTGGACAGTCACTTGTCTGAAATGGTGTAGGATCTCCTGGTTGAGCAGGGAGGTTGGACTAGAAGACCTCCAAGGTCCCTCTCTTCTGATTGAGAAATTGTAGCTTCTCTCTCTTGCTGTCTCTTCTCTTACTAGATGTTTATGGATGTGTATGTTGTCAGCACTTCAAGCTGCATTTACTCTAGTGCTGACATAAGAAGGAGACGCAGAGGCTTCTGGAAAGGGACGTTTGACTTTTCACCTACTTATTTTCCCTGGAGATAATATTCCCTAGGAGATGGGATGGGAGGGGGAAAATTCCTTTGATCTGGAGCAGTAGATTAGGGGTAGAGTGACTTGGAAGATGGCCAATGAGTGCAGAGGAGTGGGGGAAGGAAAGGGAGGGTTTTTGGCTCGGAAGTCAGTGTTGGCTACGATGAGTCGGAGTTAGAATGTTGTGCTTAGTAAATGAGAGATTTTCATCAAAGACTTTGTTTGAAATGCAATTTATCTGAGACGACCTTGAAACCTGACATATGTAAAAGAAAAAAATATATAACTTTTTCGTAAACTTACTCTTTGGGTCTGCGTTCCTTTGGCAGAAAATCTAGACTGGAATGGATCAAATCAGCCATGCTTTATCTTATTAAATATTATTTCTAATACTCATGGCAGAAGAGAATTATCGCCTCTCTTTCAAGTTCATTATCTCTGCTGGACTCCCTTAAAATGCTTGCTTTCACTGTAAAAGGACGTAAGGTCCAGTTTTTCTGCCTGATAATTGCTTTTAAAATTCTTCGGTTCGTGGTGTTTTTTTTTATTTAATTCAATAATCAAAGATAGCAAAGGACTTTGCAGCTGAGTTTATTGTTTGATGCTATTATTTTTCCATCTTAAAAAAAAAAGTATTAGATGTATTTTCCAATAAGATGCATGTGTCATCATCTATCTTTGACGGTTATTCCCGCTGGTTAAGTGGAAAGATTTCTGTCAAATAACTATTGTGCCTATCTATTCTCCTTAAATGTCCTCTTTGCAGGCCTCTTTCGCCCCTCCCAGACCTTCTGAAAAATGAAGGACAGAAACACAGTGTTGCATTTTTTTTCCAAGTGCTTCTGCTCTTCTTTCTGCTATTAGAATGTCAGTTGCCACCTAATGCTCACTTCAGAAACTCTTCAGATTAATTACAAGTTAAGGAGGCCGAGGGAGGGAGGGAGGGAGGGAGGGAAGATAGGGAAGAGGAGAGAGAGAGGGAAGGAACAATGGAAGGAAGGGGAAGAGGAGGAAGGGAGGGAGATGGTTGGGGGAGAGGGAGGGAAGGAAGGAAGGGGAAGAGGACAGAGGGAGGGAGGGAGATGGTTGGGAGGGAGGGAGGGAGGGAAGGAAGGAAGGAAGGAAGGAAAGGGAAGAGGACAGAGGGAGGGAGGGAGATGGTTGGGAGGGAGGGAGGGAGGGAAGGAAGGAAAAGAGGAGAGGGAGGAAGATGGTTGGGGGAGACGGAGGGAAGGAAGGAAAGGGAAGAGGACAGAGGGAGGGAGGGAGATGGTTGGGGAGAGGGAGGGAGAGAGGGAGATGGTTGGGAGAGAGGGAGAGAAGGAAGGAAGGAAGGAAGGAAGGAAGGAAGGAAGGAAGGAAGGAAGGAAGGAAGGAAGGAAAAGAGGAGAGGGAGGAAGATGGTTGGGGGAGAGGGAGGGAAGGAAGAAAGGGGAAGAGGACAGAGGGAGGGAGGGAGATAGTTGGGGAGAGGGAGGGAGAGAGGGAGATGGTTGGGAGAGAGGGAGAGAAGGAAGGAAGGAAGGAAGGAAGGAAGGAAGGAAGGAAGGAAGGAAGGAAGGAAGGAAGGGGAAGAGGAGGGAGGGAGGGAGATGGTTGGGAGAGAGGGAGGGAGGGAGAGAAGGAAGGGGAAAAGGAGAAAGGGAGGGAGATGGTTGGGAGGAAAGGAGGGGGGAGGGAGGGAAGGAAGGAAGGAAGGGGAAGAGGAGGGAGGGAGGGAGGAAGGGAGGAAGGAAAGAAGAGGAAGAGGAGAGAGGGAGGGAAAGAGATGATTGGGAGAGAGGGAGGGAGGGAGGGAAGGAAGGAAGGAAAGAAGGAAGGAAGGAAGGAAAAGGAAGGAAGGAAGGAAAGAAGGAAGGAGAAGAGGAGAGAGGGAGGGAGGATTCCTTTTCTCCCACCTGTTACCTCCAGGAGGTTTGTATAATCATATAAAATGTCAACCCCCCTCCTATTTTTTTCTTTTTTTAAAAAAAAACACACCGAATAACCCAACCTCTCCAATCTGGGCGGGACCTCTTAGAGACCCAGGATTAACCATCCGTGCTTTCATTGCGCATCTCATCCGAATCCTGCTTGGCAAACCCGTTGGACTAGATTTGAGGATTTCACAAAGCTGATTTTTCTTGGCAGACTCAGATCCTGCTGCGCTGGGCCGGAACGGTTTTCCTCTTAGCGGGAACGGACAGCTCCGCTTAGCTTATTTCCTGAACGGGGGGGTCTTTAAATAATACCTTTCCTCCCCTAAACCAGCTGAGCATGAAATTACGTTGCATATCGTGTCATCTTCCTCCATCCTTTCAATAATTTCACCCCGAGTCCCCTTTTTATGTAACCTTCCAGCAAATTTACTTAAAATAAAAACGTTATATTTTTTTCCCCACCAGAGGGCGCAATTCGTTTTCGAATACGGCCACAGAAGATAGGGGGCAGACACTGTTTATTCCTTTCAAAGATTTCTCTCTTTTTTAAAAAAAAAAACCTTGCCTTTATTATTCTTATAAATAAGTCCAGGCGACAAACATACCCCTAGGGGAGAGCTTAGTGACGTTAATATTGTCCTCGACTTACGACCGTTCGTTTAGTGACCAAAGTTACCACGGCCCCGAAAAACGTGACTTAGGACCGGGTTTCGAACTTACGATCTTTGCAGCCTCCCCATTGATCAGGTGATCAGAATTCAGGTGTTTGGCAGCCGGTTCATATTTACGACGTCCGCCGTATCCCGGGATCATGTGATCCCCTTTGGCGAGCTTCTGATGAGCAAAGACTCACTTAACAACCAGGTTACTCATTTAAAACCTGGGAAGGTCCTACAATGGAGCAAAACTCACTTAAAGAACGTCCCGCCTAGCAACAGAAATTTTGCACTCCGTTGCGGTCGTAAGTCGAGGACTTAGCTAAACATAAAAATAGTTTATGTTTACAAATTATCTGTTCTGGGAAACGTATTCACTTAATGATCGTGTTGCTAACTTAATAACTGCAGTGGTTAACCACGTAAAATGGGGCAAAACTCACTTCACGTCTCACTTAATGACAGAATTGTGTTATTAATTGTGTTATCGATTGCGGGTGTAAATCGAGAAGGACCTGTGTTAACATACTGATTTAATTCATCGTTCTCCTTCCAAACGCCGGCATTTGTTCGGTGATTTTCTGAAGAAAAGGCTAAATGTGTAGCTTTCACCCCTAATTTCAGTATGCGCAACTCACAACTTTGAAGTATAGAGAGAAAAAAATGTTTCAACAACATTCCTTCTTCGTTGTTGTCGTTGCTGTAATTATATGCATGCAGCAAACCTGAAATAATCCATTTTGGACCACACGAATAGTTGTACAGGAAAATCCGCATTTTAGCAGTGAGATTGAGCACAACTTTAATTCTGATTGCCACCAGACTTCCGGAAAAGCAATTCCCATTTTACGCATTTAGGATTAAAATTTAGAATCTTTGCGTCTCATTTTTATGCGGCCTGGACCGTTAAAATTGTACACATTTTAAATATATATTTGATTGGCTGGTTTATTGACTTAGCCCGTTCTTTTTCCTGCCACAGTCTCAGCATTGAGAACAATTAGTGGTTAGGATTTTAATATTCGAATCCTGAAATGCTATAAGTTGTAATGCCATAAGCCACTCGGAGTCATTTTATTACAAGATAGGTGGCAAATAAAATGAACGAATGAACGAACAAACAAACGAATGAATGAATGAATAAGTGGATGGATGGATGGATGGATGGATGGATGGATGGATGGATGGATGGATGGATGGATGGATGGATGAATAAGTGGATGGATGGATGGATGGGTGAGTGAGTGAGTGAATGAGTGAATGAATGAATGAACAAACGAATGAATGAATGAATAAGTGGATGGATGAATGAATAAGTGGATGGATGGATGGATGGATGGATGGATGGATGGATGGATGGATGGATGGATGGATGGATGGATGGGCGGGTGGGTTAGTGAGTAAGTGAGTGAATGAGTTAGTGAGTGAGTGAATGAATGAATGAATGAATAAGTGGATGGATGGACGGATGGATGGATGAATGAATAAGTGGATGGATGGATGGATGGATGGATGGATGAATGGATGGATGGGTTAGTGAGTGAGTGAGTGAGTGAGTGAATGAGTTAGTGAGTGAGTGAATGAATGAATAAATGGGTGGGTGGGTGGGTGGGTGGGTGAGTGAGTGAGTGAATGAGTGAGTGAATGAATGAATGAATGAATGAACAAACGAATGAATGAATAAGTGGATGGATGAATGAATAAGTGGATGGATGGGTGGATGGGTGGGTGGATGAGTGAGTGAGTGAATGAGTTAGTGAATGAATGAATGAATGAATGAGTGGATGGATAGATCGATCGATCGATAGATAGATGGGTGAGTGAGTGAGTGAATGAGTTAGTGAGTGAATGTATGGATGGATGGATGGATGGATGGATGGATGGATGGATGGATGGATGGATGGATGGATGGATGAATAAGTGGATGGATGGATCAATCAATTGATAGATGGGTGAGTGGGTGGGTGGGTGAGTGAATGAATGAATGAAAGAATGAGTGGATTGATGAATGAATAAGTGGATGGATGGATGGATAGGTTGGTGGATGGGTGGATGGGTGAGTGGCTGGGTAAGTGTGAATAAGTGAGTGAGTGAGTGAGTGAATTAATAAATGAATGAATGAATGAATGAATCTCTTTTTTTAAGCACAACTTTCACTTGAAAAGAGAGGAGGAGAAAGCTTTACACTCAGGGGGTTTCTGAAGCTTGACTTACAACAGTCCATTTAACGACCATTCAAAGTTACAATGGCACTGAAAAAAAGTCATTTATGAGCATTTTTCACACTTATGACCATTGCAACATCCCCAGGGTCATGTGATCAAAATTCAGACGTGTGGCAAACCGACTCGTACTTATTGCAGAGTCCCGGGGATCCGGCAACCCCCTTTTGTGGCCTTCTGGCAAGCAAAGTCAACGGGGAGACAGGATCCACTTAACAACCGAGTTACTAATTTAATCACGATTCATTTAACAACAGGGACAAGAAAAGTCTTACCGTGGGACACAGCTTACTCGACAAACGTCTCACTTAACTAAATAAATTTTGGGCCGTAAATCAAGGACTACCTCTGTATGCTATCTCTTTTTCCTAAGTGTATCCCTGTGGTTCCTCATGCTTTCATATTTAAAATCTGCAGGTAGACACACGTAATCTCAACAATGTCCCAATAAGGCACTTACTTACCCCCAGATACTGGCCTTCGATGAAGGCAACGGGGACCGAGGGGGCTTCTCCCAGCTTTCGGCACCTCTCGCCGAGTTCCTTCCCGTAGTCTCCGTTCAACGCAATGTTTTTCTCTTCAAATTTCACCCGGTGGTTTTGGAAGATCTTCCGAACTAATTCGCATCTTTCGAAAGTGGTTCTCACCACCCGGAGGCTGGTGGTGTAAATGACGATGCGCCCGTTTTCCAAAACAGACGATAACTGCAAACATAAAATAGAGAGATGAGAGAAAGAGAGATGATAGAGAGAGAGAGATGATAGAGAAATAGAAATAGAGATGAGCGAGAAAATAGAGATGATATATATATAGAGAGAGAGAGATGAGCGAGATTTTTTATATAGAGAGAGAGAGAAAGAGAGAGAGAGACAGAAATAGAGATGATAGAGAGATGATGGACAGATGATAGAGAGACAGATAGAAATAAAGATAAGAGAGAGAGATAAGAGAGAGAGAGAAATAGAGATGATATATATATAGGGAGAGACATGAGAGAGATTTATATATATAGAGAGAGAGAGATGAGAGAGAGATAGAAATAGAGATGATGGAGAGATGATGGAGAGACAGATGATAGAGAGACAGATAGAAATAAAGATGAGAGAGAGAAAGGTGTGAGAGAGAAATAGAGATGAGAGAGAGATGAGAGAGATGACATATATATATATATATATATAGAGAGAGAGAGAGAGAGAGAGAGAGGTAGAAATGGAGATGAGAGAGAAATAGAGATGATATATATATATAGAGAGAGAGGTAAGAGATAGAAATAGAAATGAGAGAGAGAAATAGAGATGATATATAGAGAGATGAGAGAGATAGAAATAGAGAGAGAGAGAGATGAGAGAGAAATAGAGATGAGAGAGAGAGATGAGAGAGAATGATAGAGAGACAAATAGAAATAAAGATGAGAGAGAGAAATAGAGATGAGAGATGATATATGTATATATTTAGAGAGAGAGAGAGATGATAGAGATAGAAATAGAGATAAGAGAGAGAGAAATAGAGATGATATATATAGCGAGAGAGATGAGAGAGAAATAGAGATGATAGAGAGAAAGATGATAGAGAGACAGATAGAAATAAAGATGACAGAGAAAGATGACAGAGAGAAAGAGAGAGAGAGAGAGAGAGAGAGAGAGATTTCTATTACAGGTGGTCCTTGATGTACGACTACCATGAAGCTCGAAGATTCTTGTGGTTAAGCAAGAGATTTGTTAAGAGAGTTTTGCCCTCATTTTAGGACCTTCCTTGCCGCAGTCATTAAATGAATCGCCGCAGGTCTTCAATTAGTCACACAGTGGTTAAGGGAATCTGGCTTTCCCCCTTGTTGGAAAGTTGCAAAAGGGGATCCCGTAACCCTGGGACACTGTGTCCGTCATAAATGTGAGTCTAATTGTCAACCATCTGAATTTTGATCATTTGCAGACCATGGAAGATGGTTGGGAGGGAGGGAGGGAGGGAGGGAGGGAGAAAGGAAGGGGAAGGAAGAAGGAAAATGGTCGGGAGGGAGGAAGATGTGAGGGAGGGAGGGACAGAGGGAGGAAAGAGGGAGGGACGGAGGGAGGAAAGAAGGAGGGAGGGAAGAGGGAAGAAGGAGGGAGGGAGGAAGAGAGGGAGGAAAGAAGGGAGGGAGGGAGAAAGGAAGGAAGGAGGGAGGGAAAAAGAAGATAGGTGGGAGGGAGGAGGGAAAGGAGGGAGGGAGGGAGGAAGGAAGGAGGGAGGAAGGAGGGAAGGAGGAGGGAGGGAGAGAGGGAGGAAAAAAGGGAGGGAGAAAGGAAGGAGGGAGGGAGGAAAAAAAGAAGATAGGTGGGAGGGAAGGAAAGGAAGGAGAAAGGGAAGGGGAGGAGCCATTGTGTACAAGTTGTTGCAGTCACAATTCTCAAACCTTTTGCAAAATTAAGTAGACGCCAATCTGCCTTATAGAGTGCCACCAAAGGTGCGATATGCCAGCCTTGGCTACGAGGGCATGCCGCTTTATGCTGAAATTGTGTTTGTTTGGTTTCTCTTCTTCTTCCTAACCTAATTAGCACTCTCAAAGCAGTGAATGCAATTTTCACCATTTCAGTAACAGAAATAAATCCATTAACAGCATAAAACAACAGGTACAGCCACAGCCAGCTGCTGCATATATTTATATATATATTTAGTTATTTATAAAATTGCCAAGAGGTGACTTTGAACCTCAGAATAACATTCCTTTAGCTGAACGAAGCTTGAAAAACATTGAATCTGTGCCACGGCAAACAAATCTATCAAACAGGAAAGAAAAAGAGAGCAGAAGTCATGATATTTGAAATCAACCTCTTGTAAAGATAAGCAGGTTAGAAAAAAAGTTTAATGACCTTAAACTGAATTAAAAAGAGAAGCCGGTGTCTTCTTATCCAGAAGCCAGGCGCTCTCTTCTTATCAAGCTAATCTCCAGAAAAGATTTTCAGAACAAACTTAGTTTTCAAACATGTTGATGCTAGAAGGGAGCTGAGCTGAGTCCAAAACCTTACGACGAAGATGGAGAAATATATTTTACCTTGCTACGTGCAGTCAAATACAAAACATCACACTGAATGAAGGAGGGAAGAAAGTTAAGGGGGAAGAGGGAAGGAGAAAGGAAGATGGGAAGAAGGGAAGAAGGGAGGGAGGGAGGAAGGAAGGAAGGAAAGAAGGAAAGAAGTGGGAGAACTTGCACAATTGGTGGCTGACTAAATACTTTTTTGCCCCACTGTACTTGTGATCTGTCCTGCCTCAATAGGCGGTTGTAAGCTTGGAGTAGCATTTGCGCTCCTCTTAATGAACCTACAAGTCCTTCGGCAGCCCAACAATCATTAGTAGGGTTTAAAACTGAATGACAAATGCAAATTTTCCATGCCAGAGTTTCATCACCGTCGGCCGACAGTTTTAGCAGCCACAATTCCTGGGACCAACCTGTCATACAGTTTTCTCAATTTCTCCCTTGTTGACTTGGCCTGCAGCGAGGTAAAAAGAGTGGAGGGAGGACCTCGAATGAAATTGTGGAAGGGTCCCGGCCTCACTCCGTCACACAGGTCGTCCTCGACTTGCAACAGTTCGTTGAGTGACCGTTCGAAATTTCAACGGCACTGAAAAAAGCGATGTAAGGAGCATTTTCCACCCATACGACCGTTGCAGTAGCCTTCCTGGTCACCTGTTCAACATTCAGATGTTCGCAAACTGATTCAGATTTATGACGGTCGCAGTATCCACAGGTGTCACGCGATTCCCCCTTTCGTGTCCTCTCGACAAACACAATCGGGATTGTTAAGTGAATCCGGGAAACTGGATTCACTTAACAAACCATGTTGCCAACTGAACAACAGCGGACTTTCATCTGACAAGGAAAGTTGTCAAATGGGGCCAAACTCGCTTAGTATCAACTCGCAAAGCATCCCTTGCCTGCTCTCAAGTTGCCATAGGCAAGCGGGATGGGAAACCGACGAAGCAGTACAGCAATCAAAGACAGGAGTACATTCTAGACATATCTTTCTCAAGGCTGTCTCCCAGGGTTAGCCAGAGTGGCTGGAGGGGAGTGATCTCTACAACCCACGAAATTGCTCTGTTGGCGAATGTGATTGATGACACACCCTGGGGGAAGGGGGGGAAACAGGGTCATGAGTGGGGCTGTAAATTACGTGGGGTCAGAGCTGGCTTCCCTTGGGAACGTGCCAACATGAAGCTCCTAATAAATAACTGGATTTCTTTCGAAGCTTGGATCGAGGCTCATGATTTAATTAGGGCATCCGTCGGACCTTAGGACATTTAACAACATAAATGTGGGGCTCGATTGTGGTCGTACGTTGAGGACTATCTGTACTTATCCTTATCTGAGGAGGGGGAGAGTGGGTGGCTCCAAGAGTGGACTTCAAAAATTTTAGCAAGGGGTTCTCTGCCTGGTTGGTGGGTGGGCGTGGCCATGGTGGGCACAGCCTAGTCCGATTCCTGCATCACAGCGGGGAGAGTGTTTTTGCCCTCCCCAGACTCCGGAGCCTTTCCTCAAGCCTCCAGGAGGGCAAAAACGGCCTCCCCAGGCTCCGGAGGCCTTCTGGAGACCAGAAACAGGCCCATTTCCAGCCTTCCCATACTTCCAGTAGGCCCGTTTTTCACCCTCACCGAGCCTCCGCATGTGCCCAGCCAGAAGTGGGATTTGGGGGTTCTCCAACTTGCACAGAATCTTAGCTAGAGGTTTTCCCGAACCCTCAGCAACCCACCCCTGGGTGGCTCCATCTTGAAGCAGCAAGAGAGATTTCTTTCAATAAAGGTTGGAAAAGGCGCTTGGGATGTTTGAATTATTTGTGTGAATTTTATTTTGGTTTAATTCTTTATTAATGTAGCCTCCCAGTATTTTCACAGACACGAAGGCAAAGGCTTCAGGCCCTTCCTTGGCTGGGGAAAAAATCACGAGTTTAAATAAGGTTGAGGTTTAATTAATTATGTGTCGGGGTTCTTTTATTCGTAGCCCTTAGTTTAGATGAGGACATATGCTAATTATCCTAAGAGTTTTTTTTAAAAAATGGGTTGTTTTTATTTACTGCCTGATTTCTTCAGCAATCCAAATGAATAGTCCAAGTGGGAGGGGGGGAGAGAGATGGGGCGGGGGGGGAGGATGAATTATTAAGAGTTCTGGATGGGAAATATACTTCCCTCCAGAGTCCATTTGATGTGCATTTTCTTGGCTTCGGGGCGAGCGTTTTTATTCACGCCGTTCGACGTACCCGCGGGTGTAATAAAGCATCTATATTTCATGGCCGCATACTCTGCCATCTCGTATTTCAAACACGCTCGCCGAGGATTTTCAAAACAGAAAATAGAGAGTTGTAGCCGCCTCAGAATAACAGAGTGGGAAGGGACCTCGGAGGTCTTCTAGTCCAACCTCCTGCTATGGGAAATCGGAAACTCTATACCGTTTCAGACACGTGGTTGTCCAATCTCTTCTTTAAAACTTCCGGTGGTGGAAAATTCACAACTTCTGGAGGCAAGTTGCTCCGCCCAGAAGATCCGAAAATTAGCTGGCTGGCACACGCATGCCCGCCAGAGTTGAGCTCACGTGCCCACTGATACGGCTACATGTGCCACCTGTGGCATGCTGCCATAAGTTCGCCATCACGGACCTAGGAGTACTCATTTCAAAAGATCTAAGTCCCTGTAGATCTCAGTGACTACAGAGACACAGAACTCACTGTAGCATTATTGCAAAAAAGGCATTAAGAGTTGTCCATCTTATTTTACAAAGTTTTCTCTCTGGTAACGCTATACTTCAAACTAGGGCATGCAAAACCTTTGCCAGACCTATCCTTGAATACAGCTCACCTGTCTGGAACCCTCGCCGTATTTCAGACATCAAACCATTAGAGAGGCTCCAGAGATACTTGACTAGAAGAGTTACTCAAATCTTCTGCTCGGAATAAAATTCCCTACGCCACCAGGCTTGAAATTTTAAGCCTCGATATCCTCGAACTACACCATCTGCGTTCCGACCTAAACTTAGTTCATAAGATTATTTACCAAAACGTCCTGTAAATCAGTACCGTATTTTCCGGCGTATAAGACGACTGAGCGTATAAGACGACCCTCCTCAGAGCCATTTAAGGCTCGTCAGAGCCTTATGGACTGGTCTGCCTGGTTACAGGAGAATGAGACCCGGCGTATAAGACGACCCCCGACTTTTGAGAAGATTTTTGTGTGTTAGAAAGTAGTCTTATACGCAGGAAAATACAGTACTTTAATTTCAAGATTATTTACCAAAACGACCTATACTTTACAGTACTTTAATTTCAACCGCAATAACACAAGGGCTAGCAATAGATTCAAACTCAATGCAATTCGCTCTAATCTTGATTGTAGGAAATATGACTTCTGCAATAGAGTAGCAAATGTCTGGAACACTCTACCGGATCCTGTTGTTAAGTCTCGCTGATCCCTATACCTTTTACCTTAAACTGTCTACTGTGGACCTTTCAATGTTTCTTAAGAGGTCCCTACGGGGGCATGCATAAGCTTATCAGTGTGCCTACTATCCCTGTCCTACTGTCCCCATTTATATGTACTTGTTTTTATGTATTTGTGGCTATGTTTTGCTTATTTAATAATAATAACTTTATTGTCATTGTACATGTATACACAGTATACTCATACAACGAAATTCACTTAACACCCGAAGACCAGGTCCAACACACATAACAATCCCCAACACACTCCCACCCACCACAATTTCCTCACCCCTAAACCACCCAAACATCCACACAACAGACCAAGTAATGCTGTCCAACAGCTCACTGATGGTGGCCCTTTGGTTCAACGTTGAGTGCCATTATAGCTCTGGGATAAAAATGATTAAGAAAAAGTGTGGTCCAAGTTTTAATTGTTCGGTATCTTCTGCCGGAAGGCAACAGTCCAAAAAGATTGTGAGCAGGATGGGAAGAGTCTCTGAGAATGTTATGCAACTTTCTCAAACGGCGAGATTCGAAGATGTCATCCAGGGCTGGTAGCTGGAGTCTGATGATATTCTGGGCATAAAATTATTTATTTCCTTTTATATGTGTCCATGTCCATGTCTATTCTGTGTATTTGTTGACAAATAAATAAATAAAATAAATAACTAATTAAGTCTCGGTTATTTGGGAGCTGAAAGACAAATAACCAAATCCCAACACTGCATGACTATTAGAGGAAAATCCACCTTTCTGCTGAAGAGGGATAGGAATGCGACTTCCTGCTGCTTGGATAGAGGTGAATACCATGAGGACTACCGTCCTGAAGCCTTATCCTCCATCAGCCTATAACCAAAAACCAAAGGAAAAGATCAGCTCACGGTGGTTATGTCACCTTTCTTCCACGCTGGCTTTTTAGTTCACGCCGGGAGGATGTCGAAAGGTGTTGTCCTGGCAACCACATCACAGAAAGATGAAGGGGAAGGGGTCGCCATAGCAACCTTTCCTCCACTTCAGACATCAAGGGGAAAGCCTGAGAAGATAAATCACCTCACAGGCAATGAAACCACTTTCTAGGAAGGTCGAAAAGCCCATTTTTCTACATCTACCTTTGTCGAAAGTGAGATGTTTTATTTTTATCAGCGGAGAGGGGAGGGAGAAATCTGCCCTTCCAAAAAGCAGAGAAGAATCTGGAAGACTTTCCAGAAATTTATCCTTTGACTTTGCTTTTTCCTTTCATGTCTGATGTCAGAGTTGTGGTTCCTCAGTGTCCTGCTGGTGGAAAAAGACACAGACAAATCTCCAAGTGGCCCCTTGTAAAAGTAAAGGTTCCTCTCGCACATATGTGTTAGTCGTTCCCGACTCTAGGGGGCGGTGCTCATCTCCGTTTCAAAGCCGAAGAGCCAGCGCTGTCCGAAGACGTCTCCGTGGTCATGTGGCCAGTGTGACTAAATGCCAAAGGCGCACGGAACGCTGTTACCTTCCCACCGAAAGTGGTCCCTATTTTTCTACTTGCATTTTTCACATGCTTTCGAACTGCTAGGTTGACAGAAGCTGGGACAAGTCACAGGAACTCACCCCGTTACGGGGTGCTAGGGATTCGAACCGCTGAACTGCCGACCTTTTGATCGACAAGCTCAGCGTCTTAGCCCCTGAGCCACCGCATCCTCAACAAGTGGCCTCAACAACCCTCTAAAAGGATGCAAATGATCAGCTGCCAGCAAGGAGTATCAATCCTCCCATTCCTCACCCTTCAGTCAGAGCTGAAGACGCTCCTTGGATGAGAAGCGAATGTCAACTCATGAAGATTTCCTGACCTGTTCCCATAGGTAGGGGAATGGGGAATCGTGCCTCGCAGCTGCATTAAGGAATTCGAACCTCCGTCAAAACAAAACACATCCTAGCCAACCGAAGACAAGGCCATTTCCACGGAGACTTCTATGACCCGCGAAATTGCATCTAGGCAGTAAGCATCACGCTTATGTTGCTTTACCTTGTATTAAAAAACCCTCTATTAATGATAATAATAACAACAACAATAACAGCAACAACAACAGCAACAACAACCTTACTCGAAACAGCTTACATCCTCCGACGATACCTTAACAGTTCCTAGGTCCTTGGTTAGGACTCGAGCTGCTGAGCTATTAACCAGCCTCAAAGGCTGTGAATCGCACTACAGATTAAATAATAATAATAATAATAATAATAATAAACATAACACGCCAGATATCATGGTTCTTGAGGGCTGAAGTGTAGTTTATTGACATCGTGGTACCAGGAGACGCCAGAATCAAAGAAAAAGAACTGGAAAAAATCATGAAATACCTCTACTTGATCATCAAAACTACATGGCTATGGATGAAACATGTAACAGTGATACCAGTGGTGAGTTCCTCCCGGTTCGGCCCGGTTCGGCCGAGCCGGTAGCAGTGACGATATGACGTCACTGAAACGGTTCTCTTTGTCCGGGAGTTTCCCACCCGCCCCCTGCATTATTGCAATCTTTTATTTCTTCTTTTTTAGCCCAGCTGATAGGTGCGGTAGAGTGGATTGCCGCACCTCAGCTGGGCAGATTCCTAACGCGCACGCGAGCGAAATTTGGCGCGCATGCGAGCGAAGCGAGTCAAACTTAAAGTCAATCAGGAAGATTGATCAGAGCAGGGATCTAAGAGTTTCTTTAGATCCCCGCCAAACTCATTGTTGGAGCGAAATGTGGCAGCCATGAGCCGCGCTTTCCTCCGAGTCTCATCCGAAAAGCTCTGTGCAGAGAGAAGCACGTGTTTCCCTCTGCTGCCCACAGCGCTTAGAGGAAAGCATGGCTCATGGCTGCTGTTAGGTTCAGCTTGTAGCTTACTCCTAACTTGTTGGTCAGGCAATATATCTGTTTCTTTAAGAAACAACTGAGCCACGTAATCAGGGTTTGCTGAACCCTGTAATTAGGTACAGTGCATAAATAAGCAGCGCAGAGAAGCGTTCTTTCTCCTTGTTCCTGATTGTTCCTGTTGCTTCCTGCGTCTTCCTGCTGATTGGTGTTTGACTGGATTGTTATATGGTACTGTATACCAAGAGTTATTAAAGTCTGTTTGCTTTGGTAAGGGAAGATACCTACTGGACTGATATTATTGTTTATAACCTTGGACTGTTTTACCTACACCGAGACTGCTTATTATCTTGTATATAAAGTATTTTTCTCACACGAGCTGCACGTTTATCTCCTTCCCTGTGTGTTTCTGCTCTGCTCGTTGCACAAGCAACAAATACTTTTTACACACACCCTAACAGCTGCTAAATTTCACGCTTTCCCATAAAGATCAATGAAGGAGAGAAACAGCCGCTGACCTGGAGAACATGTGTCCTGGAGCAGCTCTGTTGACTTCATTTAGTGACTGTGGCAAGTTACAGCATCACTGGAAAAGGTGACTTGTGACCATTGTTCACACTTACGACCGTTGAGGACCACCACTACCCCAATGGTCCCACGATTTGCATTTGAATGCTTAACAACTGACTCACATTTATGACGATCGCAGTGTCCCAGGGGTTAGGCGAGCCACTTTTGCGACCTTCTGACAAGCCAAGTCAGTGAGGGAAACAAGATCCACTTACGACCGTGTTACTAATTTAACAGCTGCAGCGGTTCACTGAAGAAACGTGGGCGAGAAAAATGTCGTAAAGCGGGGCAAAACTCCCTCAACACGTGCCTCGCTTAGTAACATTGAGTTCCATTGCGGTCGTAAGTACACAAAAAATTAAAACACATGGCAGCTGAGGGGGAAAAAAACTGACCCTCATCCACAGACCCAGGAGGCGGATCAATTTTTGAGGGATTTGTCTTGAGCCCAGCGCCATCTGCAACATTCAACACAAAACCAGGGGTGTGGGTTTGTGTTACACCTGAGAAGGGAAGCAGAGAAGGAGGGGTGATTGCATAAAAGGAGAACTCGCCCGCTTACCTCAAAGGCTTTGCTTAAGTTGTCGAAAAGGACCTGGCCAGCGCTGACTTTATGCTTCACTCCTCTGACCGTCCCGTTTTTGCTGAGGATGTTGATTCGTTTGGTGCCGAACCCTCTTTCTTTGGCGGCCCTCAGGAACGCGAACGTCTCGTCCGTCTCCGTCTCATTCTCATCGCCTTCCGAGCTGGCCTGTCCGTTGTTCTGTCCATCCGACTCGCTGAGGCGGCTGTTGGGGTCGCTTTCCGAGCTGCTGGTACACTCCGAATCCAAGGAGTCGGATGTTTCTCCGTTGGTGTAGACCTCCTTCAGGATCCGTCCGCTGTGAGAAGACGCGATGCGAAATCTGACTTTCCTCGGCTGCCTCTGCCCCTCCGCCGGGGTGTTGTCCCTCGTCAACATTGTCCCATCCATTGACGGGAACCCGCTTACATCATCCCTGGTCTAGTTTGTCATTAGAGACGCCAGATCCTCACACTAATAACAATATCAAAGTTGTCTCCCAGTGACAGCAGGACGGCTGATATGAAGCCGCTCACTAAAGGAAACCGGACGCCCGAAACCGTTCGAGCACGGTTCTGCCATGAATTATGGATGTCCCGGTGTGCTATGGTTACCTTTAAACGAACACCTGCAAAATGAGAACTTTCATTCAATATTAATGACCCAGGGTGTACTTTCCCTTCAGTGGAGGAAGCCGAATAATTCTGATTGATTCTTTCTTTCTTTCTTTCTTTCTTTCTTTCTTTCTTTCTTTCTTTCTTTCTTTCTTTCTTTCTTTCTTCTTTCTTTCTTTCTTTCTTTCTTTCTCTTTCCTATCTTTCTTTCTTTCTTTCTTTCTTATCTTTTTTCTTTCCTATCTTTCTTTCTTCCCTTCCTTTCTTTCTTTCTTTCCAATCTTTCCTTTCTTTTTTTCTTTCCTATCTTCCCTTCCTTTCTTTCTTTCTTTCCTATCTTCCCTTTCTTTCTTTCTTTCTTTCCTTTCCTTTCCTTTCCTTTCTTTCTTTCCTATCTTTCTTTAAAAATATCAGAAATTTATTTTATTTATTTATTTATTTATTCATTAAATTTGTATACCGCCCTTCTCCCGAAAGTCATAAGCGGGAGGAGATGGGTGATGGGAACGATGAGAAGGTTAATAGTAATAGTAATGCAGGCTTACGCTTATATGCTTGTAACATATATTTTTTTTCTGTTTGGGAGTAGATATTTGATCAAAAATCAAATAATTTACTATCTCTCTCTTTTTTTTCCTGCTTTGCCTCTAACATTTGGAACGTTTCAGAAGCAATTGTATCTTCTTCTTTGACAGTTTGCTGGCTCTTTACTTACAATTACTTCTAGAGTGCATTTCATTTTCCCACAATTGCTGATCTCACTCTCTCCTAATGCTAAAAGACAATCCTACGGGGAGAAGTGATTTTATTTTAGATGGCTTAGAATCCTTATCTGGAGGAAATTTTTCATCCCGTCTTCTTTCAAAGGGATCATTACAGTTTTGGCATCCCGTCTCAACCCAACGAGCTCTCGATCCAATCTTTTATCATTCAGCAACAGTCAAACGGCAACAAAACTATTTCTTTTTTTTTCTTTCTTTTTTCTTTCTGCTTTCTTTTGTTTTCTTTACAGTGGCATGTTTTGCCATTTGAAACAAGCCACACTTCTTGGGATGACCCGGGACACGACACAGAGGCAACAAAAGCAGCTAACAGTTTCAAACCACCTCTTTATTGTTCCAAATTGCCCCAAAAGTTCCCATATTTCTGGCAAGTCCCAGAGCAAAGTGTTGATACAGACACCCCCATACAAACCTCCAGCAGCCTCTGGGCTGCAAGTAGTCCAGCCCAACGCTGTGAGCACAATGGCTGCAAAGCAAGAAATCCAGCAGGGCAATTCAAGGAGTCCAGGAAGCAAAAGAACAAGGCAAGGAATCCAGAAAGCCAGAAAGCAAGCAGGAAAGTTCAAACATCAGCAACGGCACTCAACACTCCATGAATTCAGTGTTTCTTCCCGACAAATGCCCCTCCACACAGCATCTCCTTAAATCTCAGTCCCCGGGTGTGCCTTGTGAAGAGGGGTGGGTCACTCTCCTCCCAAGTAGTTGGGTCAGTCTGCGCTGTTCCCACCTTCTGTCCACTCTCCATGCTCAGGGATCAGGAGGGGGTGGTCCTTGCCCATCGCGTGAGCTCTGTCTCGCTCATGTTCACTGCTTAGCCTCTCTTAGTCATCCTGCCCCCCTCTTAGTCATCCCTGCCTACAAGCCATCCCAATCCTGAAAGGCCCTAGCCTGCACCTCCCCACTTTCTTCCAAAGCCAACAAAGCCCCCCCCCCTCGATCTCCATCCACTCCAGATCCAGTTTGTCTTCCTCTGCAGAATTAGGCTCCAACGGGGGCCTGACACTTCTAGTAAATGGTTAGTCAGCTCTCATTTATTATTTGGATGTTTCTTTAGGGAGAAATTTCCCCTTCGTGGATTTAGTTCCAGCCCAGAATTCTCCAAAATGCTATTTCAAGCTCAAGTGGTTTTTGTTGTTGTTGTTGTTGTCTGGTCTTGATTCTATCTCTTTAGGGCCTGTAAAACAAAGGTGTGAGTAACACAAATAAAATGTGGTGCAGCGCTCTGAATAAGCCACGTCTCTGCTTCTCATCTTCTCAGGTTGAAAAACTCTCCTTTGAGCTAAACCCTGTTTACGTCTTCGCCCAAATTTTGGCAGGTTGCATCCAGGGGTGGGCTGCTGGGGGTTTGCAGGGGTTCAGGAAAACCCTGTGCAGTTCGGAGAACCCCCCAAATCCCACTCCTGGCTGGCCCTTCCCACCACTTCCCACCTCTCCCCTCCCAGGATTCCCCACCTGGCCTGTTCAGGATGCAGGTAAGTGCAGAACATGTGAGGAGGCTCTGGGAGGATGAAAAACGGGCCTACCGGAAGTTTGGGAAGACCGGAAATGGGCCCATTTATGGCCTCAAGAGGGCCTCCAGAGCCTGGGGAGGCTGTTTCGCCCTCCCGGAGACTCTACGAAAACTTCCTGAACCTGGGGAGGGCGAAAACAACTCCCCCGCCATGGTGCAGGAGGCTGACTAGGCCACGCCCACCATGGCCACACCCACCCAGCAACTGTTCTGCCCCAGTTCCGACACACACAAAGCTCCAAAAACTCCGTTTAATACAAACAGACCCCTTTCAAAATGCAGGCTTCCAGTGCGAATGTCCTTATCAGCCTGCCATGAATTTCAGAGAATAAACAAAGTCCGACAAGGGTTGGCAACCAGCCCAGAATCCAAGATATAACAAGAAACTCACTCTCCAAATGCTCTGCGTAGTAATTAAACGTTGTTTCCAGCAGCATGTGCCATCTGTGAGCGAATTTAAATAGGCTAAGGGAGTGGCCAATTAGCCCCAAGCTTTCCTCTCAAGGAGACCTCCTCCTGAGTAGACACTCCTGTCTTTTGGCAGCCCTGCATGCTCGAGCATTGAGAAGAGGCTCCTCAACTTCACTCTCTTCACTTGAAGGCGCCTCTGGAGGGTCTGAAGGCCCTGGCTGAGTCGCTGCCTCTGGCACCACATCCTTTTCAGCCTCCTCGCTGTCCGACTCGAGCGCTGGCTGTACAGGCTGCTGGCGCGACACCACACCAGCCTCCTCGTCGTTGGGATCAGCCACAATCCATGCAGGCCACTGGCAGGCCACAACAGCACCCCTTGCCAAAATTTTTGAAGCCCAAACTTCCAGTGTTGGAGCATTTACAACTTCTGAAGGCAAATTGTTCCACTGATTAATTGTTCTCACTGTCAGGAAATTTCTCCTTAGTTCTAAGTTGCTTCTCTCCTTGATTAGTTTCCATCCGTTGCTTCTTGTCCTGCCCTCAGGTGCTTCGGAGAATGGTTTGACTCTCTCTTCTTTGTGGCAACTCCTGAGATATTGGAAGGCTGCTATCATTTTGCCCTTCTTCTCTTTAACAGATTAACAGAGTTTATTTTTTTGTTTTGTTTTGTTTTTAAATTTGATTTATATGCTGCCCTTCTCTGAAGATTCAGGGCAGCTAACAATGCGTTAAGCAACAGCCTTCATGCTTTTGTATGTTTATACAAAGTCAGCTTATTGCCCCCACAAACTGGGTCCTCAATTTACCTACCTTAGAAGGGATGGAAAGCTGAGTCAACCTTGAGCCTGGGGAGATTCAAACTTACAGTAATTGCAGACAGCTGGAGTTAATCACAATGCCTTAGTCTGCTGAGCTATCCAGCCTTTGAGTTTCTCCAAAGTACTCAACATTTCCGCAACCGTTACTCTAGAACCTGTCAGAACCTGCTGGATTTCACCCCTGCCTGAATCCGATGCTGAGACTGTAGCACTTTCTATGAGATTACCAGACAGAGTAATTTGCTACTTCCCGTGAAAAGTGTGGGCCTCTCCGTCTGCATAATGGTCTCCTAAATTGCATTAGCTCTCCTTCAAATTTTGATAATGCAAGGCAGGAAAAGAGGGAGGGAGGGAAGGGCAATGAGCTCACATGGTAGGAGAAATGTGGTAGCCAGGGGAGATCAAGGCTGTTACTGCTGATATGCTTTGTATCTCTAGACCTCATTAAGGCTGAAGTGGGGGCCAGAAATAAAATGGTGCCATGCGACTTCGACCGTACTTACAAAGCTGCATTTTAACAACGGCGAAAAAATGCAAAGATGAAGGAACTTGGAAGCTAAATGAACTGAATGTCTATGGAGATTCTCAGTCATCCAGGTCGCAGATATCCCAATGGTGCTTTTTTAAAAGGCAACTGGACTTTTGTTTTTTTTCCCTGAAGATGTTTTGCTTCCCATCCACGAGAAGCTTCTTCAGTTCTGAGTGAATGGTGGAGAAAAATCAGAAATCCTTCCATCCCCCCACCACTCAGTCCGAACTGAAGAAGATACTGGATAAATACAACAAGGATGGATGGATGGATGGATGGATGGATGGATGGATGGATGGATAGATAGATAGATAGATAGATAGATAGATAGATAGATAGATAGATAGATAGATAGATAGAGATAGAGATAGAGATAGAGATAGAGATAGAGATAGAGATAGAGATAGAGATAGAGATAGAGATAGAGATATGGATGGATGGATGGATGGATGGATGGATGGATGGATGGATGGATGGATAGATAGATAGATAGATAGATAGATAGATAGATAGATAGATAGATAGATAGATGATAGATAGATAGATAGATAGATAGATAGATAGATAGATAGATAGATAGATAGATAGATAGATAGATATGGTAGGTGGGGGTGGGGTGGACGGATGGATGGGTGGGTGGGTGGATGGATGGATTAGATAGATATGATAGATTAGATAGATTAGATAGATTAGATAGACAGATAGTTGTAGATAGATAGATAGATAGATAGATAGATAGATAGATAGATAGATAGATAGATAGATAGATTATCTATCTATCTATCTAGATAGATAGGAGATAGAGGGAGATAGAGGGAGAGATAGATGGAGGGATAAACAAAGGGAAAGAGAGGATGGAAAGATAGGATGGATAGATAGATAGATGGATGGATGGATGGATGGATATGGTAGATGATGGATGGATGGATGGATGGATGGATGGATGGATGGATGGATAGATGGATAGAGAGATAGATAGATAGATAGATAGATAGATAGATAGATAGATAGATAGATAGATAGATAGATAGATAGATAGATAGATATGGTAGGTGGGGGTGGGGTGGACGGATGGATGGGTGGGTGGGTGGATGGATGGATTAGATAGATATGATAGATTAGATAGATTAGATAGATTAGATAGACAGATAGTTGTAGATAGATAGATAGATAGATAGATAGATAGATAGATAGATAGATAGATAGATAGACAGATAGATAGATAGATAGAGGGAGAGATAGATGGAGGGATAAACAAAGGGAAAGAGAGGATGGAAAGATAGGATGGATAGATAGATAGATGGATGGATGGATGGATGGATATGGTAGATGATAGATGGATGGATGGATGGATGGATGGATGGATGGATAGATAGATAGATAGATAGATAGATAGATAGATAGATAGATAGATAGATAGATAGATAGATAGATAGATAGATAGATAGATAGATAGATAGATAGATATGGTAGGTGGGGGTGGGGTGGATGGATGGATGGGTGGGTGGGTGGATGGATGGATTAGATAGATATGATAGATTAGATAGGTTAGATAGATTAGATAGACAGATAGTTGTAGATAGATAGATAGATAGATAGATAGATAGATAGATAGATAGATAGATAGATAGATAGATAGGAGATAGAGGGAGAGATAGATGGAGGGATAAACAAAGGGAAAGAGAGGATGGAAAGATAGGATGGATAGATAGATAGATGGATGGATGGATGGATGGATGGATATGGTAGATGATAGATAGAGATAGATGGATAGATGGATAGATGGATGGATGGATAGATAGATAGATAGATAGATAGATAGATAGATAGATAGATAGATAGATAGATAGATAGATATGGTAGATGAGAGAGAGAGAGAGAGATGGATGGATATGGTAGATGATAGACAGACAGACAGACAGACAGACAGACAGACAGACAGACAGACAGACAGACAGAGATATGGATGGATGGATGGATGGATGGATAGGGTAGATGAGAGAGAAAGACAGAGGGAGGGTGGGAGATATTTGTAAAAGGGGAGGAGAATTTATTGCTTTTTCTTTTCTTTCAGCACTCAGCCAGGTTTGGATCCTACATGCTAAATGTTAACCTTAATTGAACACTTTTTCCTCTCTTTTTTTGTACACTATTTTGCTGTTGTTGTTAAGGTTGAATGTATGTTTTTCTTTTGTTTTGTTTTGTTTTGTTTTGTTTTGTTTTACTGCTCTGTATTTTACTCTTTGTGGTAAAACTACAAAGAATAAGAATATAAGAACTGAGGAAGCTTCTCGGATGAGAAGCAAAATGTTTCAGCTTGACTGTCAATCATCTAATGGAAATTAGATGATTGACAGGCCATTGTGCATTCTGCTAATGTTTTACGGGAAGGTGGAAACAGTAAGGAGAATAAAATATATTTCGATATAAAACCTCTCACTGATTTCTTCTCCTTCTCTTTCAAGGCAAAAAGTACATAATAAATTACCTTTTTTTTTCTCGTTAAGAGATGTAGTTCATTCTTGCTGCCACAGGAGGGGATACATGCCAATGTATTAATTATATGAGTGGAAAATATCATTCTTTAAATGATAGAGGCCTAAATTCACCTTCTCCAAGAGTTAAGTACTGAATAGACAAATTGTTGCATCATTGGTGTTATTAATCATTAATATTATCAGTATTAAACCAATGGTGAAATCCAAATATTTTTTACTACCAGTTCTGTGGGCGTGGCTTGGTGGGTGTGGTGTGGTGTGGTGTGGCTTGGTGGGCGTGGCTTGGCTGCAAAATCTCCACTCCCACCCCACTCCAGGGGAAAGATACTGTAAAATCTCCATTCCCACCCCACTCCAGGGGAAGGATACTGTAAAATCCCCATTCCTTCCCGACTCCAGGGGGAAGGATATTGCAAAAATCTCCATTCCCATCCCACTCTGCGGCCAGCCAGAAGTAGTATTTGCCAGTTCTCCGAACTAATCAAAATTTCCGCTACGGGTTCTCCAGAACCTCTCAGAACCTGCTGGATTTCACCCCTGTATTAAACCATGCTGCACTGCTAGCATTAGAAGATAAGAATTAGAAGAAGATATGCACACAGACAGGCAAATGTCTGAACATATTGTGGGAAGCCCACCCCCACCCCCACCCCAGAAGAATGAAATAGTTTTGGGGAATATTAAAAAGGCAGAATATTATAATTTTTATAATATTTTTGTTTTGCACAATTTTTATTTTGCAAGTTCTATATGATAGTGTTTGAATTGCTTCAGATGTTCATCTTAGCTACCAATTAGACCAGGGGTGAAATCCTACCGGTTCGCACCGGTTCGGGCGAACCGCTAAGGATTATGGGCATCAGTTCGCCGAACCGGTAGTAATTACCCCTCTTTGGCCCCACCCACCCACGCCCGGCCGGTCGCCGCTCACCTCTTCCAGCCACTCGATATTCCACAGAATTCAACATTAAATGCGGCAGAGAAAATACTAACTTTTCTCCCTCCGTTCAGAACGGAGCTGCTGCAGCCTGTCCCTTTATGGTGGTTCCTCAGGAGGGAGGGGGACGGGTGGGGAGAAGCTAGAATGGAGTGATTTTTGTGAAAGGCAGGAAAATGGGGAAGGGGATTTTCCTGCCTGTCATCCATTTCTCAGTCTCAGCACAGACTGAGGGAAGGACGGTAGGCAGGAATATTCCCCTCCCCATTTCCCTGCCATTCGCGACAAGGAGTGGCAGGGAGGGGAGGGGCTGGCGAAGAGCCCCTTGATGTGAGTGATGTTGAGTTGGCCACACCCACCCAGTCACACTTGGCCAATAAAGAATTCTATTCTATTCTATTCTATTCTATTCTATTCTATTCTATTCTATTCTATTCTATTCTATTCTATTCTATTCTATTCTATTCTACTCTACTCTACTCTACTCTACTCTACTCTACTCTACTCTACTCTACTCTTCTTCTATTCTACTCTACTCTACTCTACTCTACTCTACTCTACTCTACTCTACTCTACTCTATTCTACTCTACTCTACTCTTCTTCTATTCTATTCTATTCTACTCTACTCTACTCTTCTTCTATTCTATTCTATTCTATTCTACTCTACTCTACTCTACTCTACTCTACTCTACTCTACTCTTCTTCTATTCTATTCTATTCTACTCTACTCTACTCTACTCTACTCTACTCTACTTCTATTCTGTTCTGTTCTGTTCTGTTCTACTCTACTCTATTCTACTCTACTCTTCTATTCTACTCTACTCTATTCTACTCTACTCTATTCTACTCTACTCTTCTATTCTCTTCTATTCTATTCTCTTCTACTCTACTCTACTCTACTCTACTTCTATTCTATTCTATTCTATTCTATTCTATTCTATTCTATTCTATTCTATTCTATTCTATTCTATTCTATTCTATTCTATTCTATTCTATTCTATTCTATTCTATTCTATTCTATTCTATTCTATTCCATTTTGCTGGTAGACACCCTCAAGCAATAAAGTCAATAGAAAAAGACCATCTAAAACATTTGAAAGACACCTGACTGATATTCTAGCATTTTTATGACAAATAAAAGAAAAAAAGAAAAGCAGCAATAAGACTAGAGAGCGAGATATAGAAAAAGCGAGCGTAGGTTTCATTACAAAACGTGGACAGGTTTACGACTCTGGATTTTAAATGGCTGTGAAGACAATCAGAACGGAATTGCACAGGGACCAGCAGCTTATCTGATTCATTGCACAACGAAGAGGAAAGAAAGGGAATTTAGAGACTGGAAGAATGGAAAAGTAAACAAGACACGAAGGGAACCAGAAATCCATGACTGAAATATCTCTGCTCCAGATCGGTGTATTTCACCGAAGCAAACAGAACTTAACAGATCTCGCAGTTGTTATAAAAGCTGCAATGCATTTGAAATATGTTTATTTTCCCCTTTTGTGGCCAGGAAATTTAGCTAGATTTATTGTTGTTTACTGCATTTTCTAGTTTTGGAATCTTCTGTGTGACATCAGTCGAGTCTCGGAAGACACACCAGGAAATAAATTGAGAGGAACCTGAACTCATGGGGCAAAAGATAGAGTTTTGGCACCCCACTTAAAAGAACGACGTCCAGTCAAATAAAACAAATGCACAATTCTTGTTCAATGGACGTGAACAGCAACAATGACCTTACGGTTAAATCGTTTTCAAAAGGGGGGAAAAAAAATATATCAACATAATCTCAAAGTGAATATAAAGTTAAAACCAGAAACTTTATTGTTGGGTTTCATGGAAAAAGACTCGAGGAAAAAAGTTTAGAACTTTGATGTTATCTATTTATTTATTATTTATTTCTTTTATGATTAAAATTTACATGCCGCCCTGCTCCCGTAGGACTCGGGGCGGCTCACACAATAAAAACAATAATAAGAACAATAATAGTAACAACAATACAATATTAAAATCAGTCCAAAATTTAAAATCCCTGAATTAAAACCCCATAATCGGTCAGGGAATTTGATGAAAAAGCCATGTCTTCAGGCCGGTGCGGAATATGCGGAGATCGGGAGCCATCCGGAGTTCGGTGGGTAATCCATTCCAGAGGGTCGGTGCAACCACAGAGAACACCCTCATCCTGGGGGTCGCCAGCCGACATTGTCTAGCCGACGGCACCTGGAGGAGGGCAGTTCTATGAGAACGCAGAGGACAGTGGGAGGACGGTAGGAGGTGGCCCTGCAAGTACCTACCCCTGCCATGTAGGTGAGTACCAGCACCTTGAAGCGGATCCGGAAGGCCACCGGCAGCCAGTGCAGCTCACGCAAGAGAGGTATTGCCCGGCAGTAATGGGAAGCTCCCGTAACCACCCACGCAGCTACATTTTGGACCAGCTGGAGCCTCCGGGTGCACCCCAAGGGCAGCCCCATGTAGAGGGCATTGCAGTAATCCAATCGAGAGACAATGAGGGCTTGAGTGCAAAGGGCCTCTATGTTGAAGGCAGCAAGATTACTGTACGCACAAAAATAGAAGGATTCTTTGATTCCCACAATGAACGAAGGATGGCAAAAGTCGATGGACGTAGCAGAGATGGCTAAACTGACTGTCTTGATTAAAGGAAAAAAACACACAATTATTATGGCCCGCCAGCGGCCAATGGAGCTGGCAGCAGAGTCGGACAATGAGGAGGTTGGGGAGGAACGTGGGCCGGTCCTGGGGACTGGGGAAAGCTCTGCATCGGAGACAGAGAGGGAGTTAAACAGCAGCGAGGCAGAGGAATGGCTGGAGCCCGTTCCCAGTGTGCGCATGTGCAGAGCTAACAGAGGACAAAAACAACTCAGAAAGCGGGGTCGACTCAGGAGTAAAGCCACGACCTTGGAGGTGATTGGACCTTCCCATAGGAAATAAAAGTTGAGTGAACAGGGAGTAGGCTTTTGCAGAAAACAATTCATTCGTTCCGTGACTCTGAGAGACTCTGTGCCAAGTTTGGCCTTGTACTGCGGTTGGAAACAAGTTGTGTGGCAGCTTGCCAAGTGAGATAAGGTCTGTGTTGATAAATATTCCTTTGCAAAACTGTTTGGACAAACCTGGCTGACTGTGAATAAGCGTAATTCACAGTCGTGTAAATAAAAGTGCTTTTGCCGGGACCAATTCCTGCCTCCTGCTTGTAAAGTCCCTTAACAATGACTTTTGTTTCTACTTGGAAATCGCTTCTGGACTTTGTGCTCGAGGTGTGGGGGGAGGGGAAATGAAACTTTGATTTTGGGGCTTTACCAGTTTGATAGATTTGTTGTTATAGAAATGGCTAGTTGACATTACCATGTAAAAGTAAAAAGTTGAGGTATGGGGCGGTTATTTTATTCTACTGCACCAAAGGGAGTCAGAAATCAACGCCTTTTCTTTCTTTTTTCCTTACTTTCCCAACACTTTTCCCTTCCGTTCTCCCTCTCTTATTTTCCTACTACTTTCTTTTCCATTTTTATCAAGCCTTGCCAACCCCTGGGCTGCAGTCCACTACCACGCCTATTTGGAACTGGGCCATGCATTGCATTGCACTGTACTATATTATATTATTGTCAACTTGCAGAGCTTTCAAGTTGCCATGAGCAGAAGGGAGGGAGAACTGATGGAGCTGACTGATTTCCCTAACTGAAACTACATTCCACAGATGCTTTTTTACCGCAATCAGTAGGAGAGTTTTGGGTTTCACAAGCCAGCAAAAGGGATTAATTGGAAAATGTGATTTATGACATGGCCAGGGAGGAAGGGAGGGACACGGTCATGGGTTAGTTCTAATTGCATTCGAATATTGCCAGAATGATGCTCCTAATAAATGACTGTATTTCTTTTGAAGTTTGGCTCGTGGCTCATGAATTAATTAGGGCATCTTTCAGAAATTATATTATATTATATTATATTATATTATATTATATTATATTATATTATATTATATTATATTATATTATATTATATTATATTATATTATATTATATTATATTATATTATATTTATTTTATTATATTTATTATATTATATTATATTATATTATATTATATTATATTATATTATATTATATTATATTATATTATATTATTATATTATATTATTATATTATTATTATATTCTGATTTTTTTAAAAAAATAAAAATTAGAAAAAGGGAAAAAACATCCAGGATTAATGGGCTGATATTTGTTTCTATCTTGCTGGGATCTGCAGAAAGCTGGGTTCGTTTCCTACACCAGCCAAGTTTTACATTAATTTTAGATTAGAATAGGCACAAGCCAGAAACTTCTAGTTCAGCGAGAGAGGAACAAGAAGTACCGTCTGAGACCAATATTTCCCTCGCTTGCAGTCTCGAATTTTTGACAGGAGAATGAGGTTTTTTCTGGCGTGGAAAACAAATGATCTATTGTAATGGAAATAGAAAAAAGAAAGAAAGAAAGAAAGAAAGAAAGAAAGAAAGAAAGAAAGAAAGAAAGAAAGAAAGAAAGAAAGAAAGAAAGAATCGCTTTCCCACAATGTTCCCCAAAAGAGATTTTTTAAAAAATCTTTTTGCAAGAGTAAAAATCCTGCCACGTTTAATTCAGCCCTGATTCCTGCCTGCCTGGTCATTTGTTAAAAGTTCTACGGAGGCCAGACGTTTTTAAAAGGAAATCTGTCCTAACTTCCTCCAGAACTTATGCAGGGTTGTCTTAACACCTGGGCCTGATGGGCCCTTACCTGTGGGTCCCATTAGCATAGGGGGCCCATACTAATCTGTGTATGTTAACCAGTGATGGAATTCAATTTTTTTAATACCGGTTCTGTGCGAGTAGCTTTGTGGACATGGTGTAGATTGGTGGGTGTGGCAGGGGAAGGATACTGCAAAATCCCCATTCCCTCCTGGGGGGAGGATACTACAAAATCCCCAATCCCACCCCACTCCAAGGGAATGATACTGCAAAATCCCCATTCCCTCCCCACTCCAGGGGAAGCATACTGTAAAATCTCCATTCCCATCCAACTCCAGGGGAAGGATATTGCAAAATCTCCATTCCCTCCCCACTCCAGGGGAGGGATACTGCAAAATTGTATCCCTGAGTCAAGGTTGACTCAGCCTTCCATCCTTTCTAAGGCAGCTCAATTGAGGACCCAGTTTGTGGGGGCAATAAGCTGACTTTGTATAAAAAATATACAAAAGTATGAAGGCTATTGCTTAACGCCTTGTAAGCCGCCCTGAGTCTCTGGAGAAAGGCAGCATATAAATCTAATTAAAATTAAAAATTTAAAAAAAATTTTTTAAAAATCCCCATTCCCACCCCACTCCAGGGGAAGGATACTGCAAAATCCCCATTCCCTCCCCACTGTGGCCAGCCAGAGGTGGCATTTACTGGTTCTCCGAACTATTCAAAATTTCCACTACCGGTTCTCCAGACCTTGTCAGAACCTGCTGAATAGAACCCGTGATGTTAACCCTGGATATCTACGTCACTCCTGGGCTCCATCCTACATGCCGAATTTATTTTAGAAACCACATGGGCTGTGAGTTGCCTACTAAGAACCACGTTCACACTTTGCTCAGATCCCCACTCAAACAAGAAGGCGGTTTTGCCATGCGACAGCTCCCACACCAACCTGTATCCAGCAGGCAGATTCTGTTGGTTGTATTACAACATTGTGATGGTTCGTCCTACACATGCAATATTACGTTCATTCCCAGCTGAGTCCCAATTAATTGCAAAACAAGTCCTTCGGAAGAAGTCCTTCAGCATAATCACCAACCTTTATCTTCTTTGACACCCTGCCAAAGGCCTTACTTGGCAAAGCCCCACGGAGTTCAGAAACAAACAAGAGGTGCCGACTGGAAACAGAATTAACAATGTTGCTTTCCTGCAAAAGGCCCCAAGTGCCTTTGTTTCTCTTTTAAGCCTTATGGGAGGGGCCAATCATCTCCTGGCCTTACTCCCAAGTCATCCCTTTTGTTTTAGCTGCTCTTGCCTTCTGGCAGCTCTGTGCATGCGCGCACTAGGAACAGGCTCCTCCTGTTCCTCTGCCTCTCTGCTGTCCGACTCTGGGGGCTCCGGAGTCCATGCATCACTCCCAGATGGCCCTGGCCCCATCTCTGCCTCCGATGCAGAGCCCTCTTCCAGGCCTTCCCCAGACTCCAGGACTGGCCCATGTTCCTCCCCAGCCTATTCTATTCTATTCTATTCTATTCTATTCTATTCTATTCTATTCTATTCTATTCTATTCTATTCTATTCTATTCTATTCTATTCTATTCTATTCTATTCTATTCTATTCTATTCTATTCTATTCTGTTGTGGCTCCGCTCCCTGAGCCTGTATTATCGGCAGGAGAGGACTCCGAAAGTGAGGAAGAGTAGTTGACAAGGCCTCCCTCTCCAGGACCCTCCTCTCTGGCAATGCCTTCGGTGTCCTCCGAAGGCCAAGAGATAGGCCCGGGGCCAAGCACTTCCACGCAGCCGCAGGTGGACAGTAATAAGGATGATGAGTCTTGGCTGGACCCTCGACAGCATTGCAGAGATAAGCGCGCGCAGCAGAGGAAGAGGCGTGCCAGGGATTAGGTTGAGTCACTGAACCACACCCCACAGGGTATAAAAGGGGGTGTGGTGGCCGTTCAGCTCTGTGACGAGCAAAAACTGATATTGAACAAACCTCTCTGCATTGCTGGACTTTTCGACTATTCTCTTATCTGTTGTGTGTTGGATTTGAAGTTCTGGATGGAGGGAAATCACCACCACCACCCCTTTCGTAAGTAAAAGACTCTTGGCAAACTGGGTTGCTGCCAATTCTGCTATCAGAGAAACTTTTGTCGGCTGGTTTATTTCACTATTGACTGTCTGTGGGGGTGTGAAACGGGGACAGAACATATTCTATTCTATTCTATTCTATTCTATTCTATTCTATTCTATTCTATTCTATTCCATTCCATTCCATTCCATTCCAATATCTATCCTATCCTATCCTATCCTATCCTATCCTATCCTATCCTATCCTATCCTATCCTATCCTATCCTATCCTAAAGAGCCTAAAGAGCCTTAGCAGCAAATAGAATCAACAAATGTAGGATTGTCAGCATTCCATAACACGGCAAAAGGAGGGGTGAAATCCTTCAGGTTCTGACAGGTTCTGTCGAACTGGTAGTGGAAATTTTGAGCAATTCGGAGAACCGGCAAATACCACCTCCGGCTGGCCCCAGAGTGGGGTGGGAATGGAAATTTTGCAATATCCTTCCCCCAGGAGTGGGGAGGGAATGGGGGTTTTGCAGTATCCTTCCCCTGCCATGCCCACCAAGCCACGCCCACAGAACCGGTAGTAAAGCAAAATTGGATTTCACCACTGGGCGAAAGAGTCTATTTTCAACCCGTTCTGAAATGTCCTGGACCAGTTCTCAACATCTCTTCATTTCAGAAGGACCCTGGAGTCCTAGTGGATGATTCATGAGCCAGCCGTGCGATTGTATTAGCCAAAAAAGCTAATGCAATCCTTGGTTGTATTCACAGAGGTGCATCATTTTTAAGGATGAAATTCCACTCCGAATCTCGTTCCAGCATCTGTTTTTGCATTAGGATAGGGAAACAATATCACCCACCGGCCACCTGCGCCCCTCCTGCTGGCATCAGGAATTTTCTTCCCCCTGGGACTTGAATCTGGTCAATTTGCAAAAATAAAAAAAAACCCAGCTTAAAATGTTAAAGCACGAAATTCCAATCTGAATTATACAGCTTGAACAGGGATGGAATGCTAGGGAGTGGCGTTCTAATCTTAAAGATTTCAGCTCCAGTAATCTAATAAAGTGGCAGGGCAGAAGTGTAGGAAGGTCATTGTCCTCATATTGTAATTTATTTATTTTTTTTAAAAAAGGAAATCTTTGAATTCAAAGCGCCTTTCGGTTTTCGGAGATACAAAACCGATTCTTGCGTCTAAAAACGCGTGTCTTCTTCTTCCAATGAGAGGCAGAGACCTATTATTAGGCGAATTAGGCTGCTTATATTGGAAGGAATTTGAGCAGCTTCTGTGAGCAATTTACCTCTTTGTCATATTCTCAGCCATGATGCACAGAGAAAGCAAAACAGATGGAAACCTACAAAACCCAGGATGTAATTTTAAGATAGTGGCCGGCCATCTTTCGATGACAGTAAGTAGTTTAAAAAAAGATTGGTCTCCCTCTGACCCATCAGCCCTGCAGTTCTCTGGTCTCTTTTGTTTTTGGTATCAATCTATCTAAAAGGTAATATTGCAAAATATTACCTTTTCATCTGCACCTCTATAATTGTCTGGTTTGGCTCTGCAACCCAACAAGACAGACACGGACTTCGGAGGATAATTAGAACAGCAGAAAAAAACAATGGCTACCAATCTGCCTTCCACTGAGGACCGGTATACTGCACGAGTCAAAAAGAGGTTGGGAAAATATCTACAGACCCCTCGCATCCTGGACATAAACTGTTTTAACTCCTACCCTCAAAATGATGCATAGAGCACTGCACACCAGAACAACTAGACACAAGGACAGTTTTCTCCTGAATGCCATCACTCTGCTAAACAAATAATTCCCTCAACGCTGTCAAACTAGTTACTAAGTCTGCACTACTGTTAATCTTCTCATCGTCCCTATCACCCATCTCCTCCCACTTATGACTGTACGACTGTAACTTTGTTGCTGGTATCCTTACGATTCATATTGATATTGATTGTCTCCTGATTGCTTATTTCTACCCTATGACTATCATTAAGTGTTGTACCTTATGATTCTTGACGAATGTATCTTTTATGTACACTGAGAGCATATGCACCAAGACAAATTCCTGGTGTGTCCAATCACACACTTGGCCAATAAAGAATTCTTTTCTATCTATTCTATTCTATTTTTGGACAACCACATTTTTTTTAAAAAGAAAGATTATTTGTTTCAGCTCCCTGTTTATATTTTCACCAGCTTGCGATGAGCATTCAGGCGGACGATCCCACACAAAATTCAGCTTTTGCTGTGATACTACAGAGAGATAGTTGTTGTGGTTGGTTTTGTTTTTTTAAACTCTCCCACAACCTTGGCAGGTGTTTTTCCACCCCAGCCAGGAATTGAAGTGTTTCTGAGGACAAAAGGATTGGAAAACAAGCTTTGAAACGCATCCGTTATCGATAGACGAGAATGCATAAAGGTTCACGTTTCAGAGGGATTGCTCCTTCCAGATGTCAGGTGAGTCTTAGCCCCATTTTATGACCTTCCTTGCCATTGTCGTTAAGCGAATCACTGCCGTTCTGTTGTGGCCCGCCAGTGGATCTGGCAGCAGATTCGGACAGCGAGGAGGTTGGAGAGGAACATGGGCCAGTCCTGGAGTCTGGGGAAGGCTCTGATGAGGGCTCTGCATCAGAGGCAGAGAGAGGGCCAGGGCCGCCTGACAGTTGTCAGCTGCCTTCAGAGTCGGATATCAGTGGGGCAGAAGAACAGCTGGATCCTGTTCCCAGTCTGTCCATGCGCAGAGCTGCCAGGAGAAGGGAACAGCTAAGGAACAAGGGTCGACTCAGGAGTAAAGCCACAGGTGGACAGTGATCCTTTTCCCAAGTACTGTGCTGTCTAGTAAGTTTAGCCACTACTCACTCTCTATTTATGCCTCGGCTTTTTTTCGAGCCAAATGTCAGATTTTGCGTTGCTCCTTGTTGCAATTTATCCTGCCGGTTCCTAGCCGCGGTTCGGTGTCTAATCCTGAACCTTGATCGTGGTTTGTTTGTTGTTGTTTTTTTTTTATCCTATGTATCTTTGTCAACTCCAAATTACAGGACCATATTTGGGGGATTGTGAAATCATTCATGAATACCTTTTACCAATACGCAGAGGTGCTATTCAGCTGGTTCGGACCGGTTTGCTCAAACCGGTAGCGGAAATTGCTCCCCCCCCAACTCTATGCCATCCTATTTAGGCATGTTTTTGAGGTCAGGCACACGCATGAGCAAAGCACATGCACCGAAGGCCGGGCGCATGCACTCCTGACATCCATTATCAAAATCAGCTTGGTTAGGCATGACTGATTTTTAATAAACTCGCGCAGACTTCGAAGCAAGCAAGCCAGGCGATGTTGCTAAATCCTTACCAACTGTCTGCTAATCCATCTGTTCCAGAGTTTTGCTTAGCACCATCATGCCTGGTTAAACAAGGCCTCTTCTTCAACTTTTGGAAGAGAGGAACAGATATTTCTCCTCTTTCTCCACCTTTATTCCCATCACCCAGTGGTGGGTTTCAAAATTTTTTTACTACCGGTTTTGTGGGCGTGGTTTTGTGGGCGTGGCATGGCTTGGTGGGTGTGCCAGGGGAAGGGTACTATAAAATCTCCATTCCCACCCCACTCCAGTGGAAGGATACTGTAAAATCTCCATTCCCTCCCCAATTCAGGGGAAGGTTACTGCAAAAGCCCCATTTCCTCCTGATCAGCTGGGTCTTGGAAGGCAGAGAATAGATGGGGGCAGGGCCAGCCAGGTTCTCTAGAACTGGTCAGAATCTGCTGAAACCCATCTCTCAAACCTGCCTCTGCCATCAAAGATCCAAGAAAAGGACTCGCTAGTTCCCTTAAGATTCCTTTAAGACTTTTACATGTAACTACCGTATTTTCCGGCGTATAAGACGACCCTCCTCAGAGCCATTTAAGGCTCATCAGAGCCTTATGGGCTGGTCTGCCTGGTTACAGGAGAATGAGACCCGGCGTATAAGACGACCCCCGACTTTTGAGAAGATTTTTGTGTGTTAGAAAGTAGTCTTATACGCAGGAAAATACAGTAGTCTCGGAGACCTAATTTTATTTTTGAGTCAGGTGTTCTCCAGCACTTACTTACTTATTTATTTGAATTCAGTTTTTATTGTTTTTACAAATAATTCAAGGAGGTGAACATACCTAATATTCCTGTGAGGAGGCTTGGGCTGAAAGAGAGGGACTGGCCCAAAGTCACCTAGCCAGCTTTCATGGCTAAGGGAGGACTAGAACTCACGTCCTCTTGGTGATTGGCCCCAAATCACTAAGAGAGTTTTTTTACCTAAGGCAGGACTGCAATTCACCATCTCCACTGATTGGCCCCAAATAACGCAGCTGGCTTTCTTATCTAAGGCAGGACTAGAACTCATCGTCTCCTGGCAATTGGCCCAAAGTCATTCAGCCAGCTTTCATGCCTAAGGCCGGACTAGAACTCCCCATCTCCCGCTTTGTAGCCTGTTGCCTTAAGCAGTAGACCAAGCTGGCTCTCCTAATGTTCCTGAATTATTCTTCATACTTCCAGTATCTTACCGTACTTTTTGGAGTATAAGACGCACTTTCTCTCCCCCCCACCCCACCAAAGTGGGTGAAAATTGTGGTGCATCTTATACACCGAATGTTGCTGAAGCCCCCATCAGCCTCTACCCTTCGGCTGTTTTTGGCCTCTGGGTGTTGCATTTTTGGCTTCCGTGCGTTGCATTTTCAGCCGGTTCCAGGTGGCGGGGATCAGCTACGGCAAATGGGCAGTGCCGAACGGATTGTGGCAGCAAATGGGCCGCACCGGCGGTGAACAGGCTGTAATGAACAAGCCACAGAGGCGGCAAACAGGCTGCGGCAAACGGGCAGTGCTACATGGCCCATAGCGGTGGCGAACAGGCCACAGCGAATGGGCCGCACCAAACAGGCTGCACGACAGCAGCGAACAGGCCACACCGAACGGGCCATGACAGCAGCAAATCGGCAGCGGCAAAAGGGTGGCAGGTAATGGGCAAAGGCAGGGTTTTTTTCCTTGTTTTCCTCCCTCCAAAAGATACTGTAGGTGTGTCTTATACGCCGGTGTGCGTCTTATAGTCTGAAAAATACGGTAATTTGGAGAATCACAAGCCGTGCAGTTTTACCGTTCTACACCTTTTGCCCGAGGATTTCGGTCCACGGGATCCTGTCTTTAATTCTCGGATTTTTAGTGCAAGCTGTTCGCCGTTTGCTGAAAGGAGAAAAATTGGCTGGGATCTGATTTTGACGCTGTGCAAGCCAGGTGCCGGCCATATGTCTGGGGAACGTTACCGCTGACATGCAGTCTGCCGGTGCAGATTTTGGGGGGTGCAAACCATTCATTCGTTTCATCGCAGAAGGTCCGAGGGTGGATGAATTTGCAAGGCTGAGCTCCGCGGAGAAGACAGGTAATGGCGCACAGAACAGGCGATGGCATCTCTTCAGAGAAAGAGAGAGAGAGAGGGAAAACAAGCCATCATTTGTTTTAGCCTCCAGCCCCCTAATCCTCTTTGTGGCTCTTCTCTGCACTCTTTCTAGAGTCTCCGCATCTTTTTTCACATCGTGGCGACCAAAACTGGATGCAGAATTCCAAGTGTGGCCTTACCAAGGCCTTATAAAGCGGTATTAACACTTCACATGATCTTGATTCTATCCCTCTGTTGATGCAGCCCAGAACTCTGTTGGCTTTTTTGGCAGCTGCTGCACACGGCTGGCTCATATTTAAATGATTGTCCACTAGGACTCCAAGATCCCTCTCACAGGTACTACTATTGAGCAAGGTACCACCTATACTGTACCTGTGCATTTTGTTTATCTTCCCTAAATGTAGAACCTTACTTTTCTTCACCATTAAAATTCAACGAAATTCAACGCAATGTTGAGCCCATTCAAAACAGAGATTACCGACTTTAGAAATTTTAAAGACCAAATAAATAATAGCACTCAGAGGGGTGGAGTGGTGTGGTGGCCTAGAGGTGGAGCTCTTGCCTCACCATCAGGAGGCTGTGAGTTCGATCCTAGGTAGAGCCTCGGTATTTCTCTATCTGGGTATAATGAGAATGTATCTGCTGAACAAAACTTCACCCTGGCAACAGGAAAGGCATCTGGCCAGTAAACACTCCGCTCTGTTCAGTTGCCCAGACTCCACCCCGCAAGGGATTATGGGGCCATTAAACAATGATGATTGTAGCATTCAGAAGTCCCTCTAATAATCCTTATTAAATGAGTAGGATTTCCACGCTAAAAATCTGTAAATAATAATAATAATAATAGTAATAGTAATAATAATAGTAATAATAATAGTAATAATCTAGGCACCCCAGTGGAAATAAACCAGGAATACTCCTTATTTGCCACAATGATGACTTGATGGAAACTAACACGGAAATTCTCAGCAATTCATCTATACCGATTACACGCGATTTTAGCTAGATCTCTTACTACTAATTGAACAGTGGGCAAATCTGTGAGTCCACTGGCGAATCTTAAACATTTTGTGTTGGCGTAAGTAATCATCTCCTTTTAATAACCCCATAATCCAGGGGTGGGTTATACTTAACTTTACTACCGGTTCGCAACGGGAGTGCACACAGAACGTCAATCATGACATCCAGGCGGAGGGGCGGAGCTTCTCACCGCTTTTACTACCAGTTGTATAGAACCAGACAGAACCAGGAGCAACCCACCACTGCCATAATCCCTTGCGGGGTGGATTCTGGGCAACTGAATGGAGCTAGCAGAGTGTTTTACTGGCCAGCTGCCCTTCCTGTCACCAATACAGAGTTTTGTTCAGCAGATATATTCTCATTGTGTCCAGAAAGAGAAATATCTGTTTATAAGTAATAGTGGATATAAATTCTGGCAAAAATAGGAACACGAGGACAAAAGAGTATGGAATCGACAAGTAGGAAGAGTTCTGATATTTAGTAGTAATGTTTTTTAAATACACATTTTAAATGTGTATTTTGGGCTGAAATGATAGTAGCAGTAGCAGGACTACAGTACCCTTAACTAAGAGGCCAGGATAGACTTTGTTGGGGATCCTTTTGGGCTGGGATCACTATTAACTTTTATTTCTTTTATTGCCCAGGTGCCTTTTCCTATTTTCGGTTAGGTTTCTCGAGGAATGATCGAGTGTGACATTAAAGTTAGTAGACTGGAGAGACTGCAGAAGATCGAATGCTGCAGTGCAGGCTAACGATGCAGAGAAATTATTTGTTTTATTTCTTCTTTTTGGCAACAGGCTGGTACCTGGTTTCCTGGCTCAAAGTCTTGGTGGGATTTCTAAACCGCAATCCTACAGGGCACACACTGATGACACAAGTTCTTGTTTAACGGTAACAGAGGATGGGTGGGGGTGCTGTCGTTTTTTAAAATCATCATTTTAAAAAAAGGGGAAAAAATCCTTGACTTTCTTCCGTATAATGATGCTTCTTGCAACAGATTTTTTTTTCCCCATTATAATCAGAACGGGGGGAAAAATTCCACTAATTACAGATTAACAGAGTTGGAAAGGATCTTGGAGGTCATTTAGTCTGACCCCCCACCATCCACCCAAGCAGGAAACCCTACACCGTTTCTGACAGAGGGCAGTCCAGTGTCTTCTTGAAAGCCTTCAGGGATGAAGCTCCCACAACTTCTGAAGGAAACTTCTATTCCATGGGTTGATCGTTCTCCCTCTCAGAAATTTCTCCTTATTTCTAGCTTGAATCTCTCCTTGATCAGTTTCCGTCCATTATTCCTTGTCTGGCCTTCAGGTGCTTTGGAGAATAGCTTGATCCCGTTCCTCCTCTCTATGGCAGCCCCACAAATATTGGAAGGCTGCTCTCATGTCTCCCTTGGTCCTTCTCTTCACTAGATTAGCCAGGCCCAGTTCCTGCAACCGTTCTTCGTATGTTTTAGCCTCCAGTCCCCTCATCATCTTGGTTGCTCTTCTCTGCACTCTTTCTGGAGTCTCAACTATTTTTTCATAGTGTGGTGACCAAAACTGGATGCAGTACTCTAGGTGTGGCCTTACTAAGGCTTTACAGAGAGTACCTCCCTTGATCTTGATTGCATCTCTCTCTTAATGCAATTTAGGATTGCATTTGCTTTTTTGGCTGCTGCCGCACACAACTGACTCATATTTAACTGGTTGTCCACTAAGATTCTAAAATCCCTCTCATAGTTACTGCTATGAGGCCTGATTTCACCCAATCTATGTGTGGGTTTGGGGTTTTCTTGGCCAGTTTTACAGAAATTGTCAGGATATACATTAAGTTTAAGTTTATTAGATTTATATAGCTGGAATTCTGCCATTAATTTATGCCTATTCTAATGAAATATGTTGTTTATTTATTCCTGTACAGACAGGATTTGTTTATAAAAGTGACAATGTCAGCCTGCTTGGGATATTTCCGGATTTAAGAGCAATAAAATCATCTGGAACACACAACGTGTGCGTTACCTTTTCTTTGTTCCCAGTTGTGGTCAAACAATCGACTCAACTGTATTTCTTCGCTTAGTTGGCCGCAACCACAACAGCCTGCAGCGTTATTACTCAACTCTCTACTTGAGAAATAGCATTTATTTAACTCTGACACAGCTAATCTGTCACCTCTTAATTACTGTGCAAATTGTTAGTGTCAAAAGTAAAAGTTGTCGAGACCGATTCAGAAATGGTGAGTTTTCCAACCCTGGAGGCTTTTAAGAAGGGATCGGAGAGGCACTTATTTTATTTTATTTATTTATTTTGTCAAGCACATATTAGATAACAGAAATAGATTTAAACATGGTTATTAATACATGAAATGGATACGAATAAAAGGGGGACATTAGGATACGGACGATAGGCATAGTGGTGCGCTTATGCACCACGCCTTACAGACCTCTCGAGAATGTCAACAGTAGACAGTCTAAGGTTGAAGTTTTGGGGGTTCAGGGAAGAAATCACAGAGTCAGGTAGTGCATTCCAGGCATTGACCACTCGTCTTATTTCCTGCAATCGAGTTTGGATCGGTTCACTTTTCAGTTTGCATCTATCGTGTGCTTGTGTATTGTTGTGGTTGAAGCTGAAGGATGTTGTGGCAGATAATTTTATGTACTACACTTACGTCGGACCGAAGGCGGCTTAGTTATAAATTGTCTAAACCCAAAATTTCAAATCTGGTGTCATAACTCGGGAAGCTCAAACTGCCCCAGGAGCTGCCGATCCAGTTCTACAGAGAAATTATTGAGTCTGTCATCTGCACCTCTGTCACTATCTGGTTTGGCTCTGCAACCCAACAAGACAGACACGGACTTCAGAGGATAATTAGAACTGCAGAAAAAACAATGGCTACCAACCTGCCTTCCATGGAGGACGTGTCTACTGCACGAGTCAAAAAGAGGGCTGGGAAAATATCTACAGATGCCTCACATCCTGGATATAAACTCTTTCAACTCCTACCCTCAAAATGACACTATAGAGCACTGCACATCAGAACAACTAGACACAAGGACAGTTTTTTCCCAAACACCACCACTCTACTAAACAAATAGTTCCCTCAACACCGTCAAACTAGTTACGAAGTCTGCACTACTATTAATCTTCTCATTGTTCCCACCACCCATCTCCTCCCATTTATGACTGTATGACGGTAACCTTGTTGCTGATATCCTTAAGATTTATATTGACTGCTTCCCCATGACTATCATTAAGTGTTGTACCTTATGATTCTTGACGAACGTATCTTTTCTTTTATGTACACTGAGAGCGTATGCACCAACACAAATCCCAGCCAGTGGAACAAATTTGTCACACACACACACACACACACACACACACAAACCCTCTCAGATAATATTTCTGGGCATGAAAGTATGTCAGGTGTTAATGACTCTGTTAGATTCTACCGCCAAACCTATCTCCCTAACATAAACACAGCCTCCGCGTTATATTAAACAATCATCAATAAATAAATGCAATGTTTTTACGCTCCCCGTACAGAATTGCGAGTTTCCAACTCCCGTCTTCAAAATCTGGAGCCTCGAGAAGCATCCGTTTCGTACCGTTTTTGGGGGAAAGATATTAGAGCAATATTATCCTCGCGTTGCTTGGCAACCAATTTAAAAAATGACACTAAGGTATTGCTAGGAACCGGTGAAGATATTGGGCACTTGTGTTATAAACAGGCTGCGTGAGAGTCATAAGCCCATTTCGGATAACATTAATCATTTGGGAAGCAAACCTAAATAATAAAGCAGGAAGTCTGTTTAACAACGGCTTCCTGGCAGTCACTATAGAAAGTATATTTTGCTGGCTATTTTTCCTGGAGATTAAAAACAGCGAGCAATATAAACAGCCTTTGATAGACTCATCCTCTCGAAACCTGACCAAAACTACTTTTAAAGCTCGAAGCCATGATCACAACTCCTGCCAATAATGTCAGTGTGCTATGAAAAAAAAAATACTTTACAGAAGGCAGATTAAAAGAGTTAGAAGGGGTCTTGGAGATCTTCTAGTCCAACCCTCTCATCAGCCAGGAAAGCCTATACCCATGATGGCGAACCTATGGCACTGGAGCCACAGGTGGCAGGGGGAGCCATATCGGTGAGCACACGAGCTCAGCTCTGACACGCATGCGTGCGTGCGCCAGTCAGCTGATTTTCAGGCCTTCTGGGCCCACCAGAAGTCAGGAAACACACTGTTTCCGGCCTCCGGGGAAGGTGGGGAAGGCCGTTTTTGCCCTCCCCAGGCTCCTAGAAAGGCTCTGGAGCCCGGGGAGAGCAAAAAAACGGGCCTACCAGGCCATCACGTGCCAAAAGTGGGGGGGAGCACCAGGGAGGTGGGGCGCATAGGATTATGGATGTGGGCATGCGGGCGTGTGACCCTACCATGCTCCCCCCGCTTTTGGCACGTGATGGCAAAAAGGTTAGCCATCCCTGGCCTATACCATTGATGGCTAAACTTTTTGCCGTCATGTGCCAAAAGCGGGGGCGAGTGTGGGGGAGGGGGGTCACGCACACGCGTACCCACACCATAATGCCCCCGGCCCCCGTGCATGCGTGCATGACCCCCCCCACACACACACTCCTCCCACTTCTGGCACGGTGGACCTGCTAGGCCCATTTTCGCCCTCCCCAGGCTCCAGAGGCTTTCTAGGAGCTTGGGGAGGGCAAAAATGGCTTTCCCCAACCCCCTGGAAGCCCTCCGGAGACCAGAAATGGCCCATTTCCCGATTTCTAGTGGGCCCAAAAGGCCCGAAAATCAGCTGGCCAGCATGCGCATGAGTGCTGGAGTTGAGTAAGGGCAACGCTCACATGCCCAGAGATAAGGCTCTGCGTGCCACAGGTTTGCCATACCATTTCAGACAAATGGTTATCCAATGATGGAGTATTTACAACTTCTGAAGGCAACTTCTGTTCCACTGGTTAATTGTTCTCGCCGTCAGGAACTTTCTCCTGTTATGGAATGAAGTGGCCAAGCAACATCCCTGGGTCAGCCAGAGAGAGGGTTTTATTTGCGCAAAGACTCAAGCTGAGTCTAAGACTCCAATCTTAGCTTTGAGTGAAGACTCTATGCTTACATGACACATTTTATACTTTCCTAAACAAAGGATTCTGCCGACGACAGTAACTTTCCATATATGGTTAACATATATTTGTTATTTTGACATTTCTTAATTATTAAAGTTTTACATCGTCTTGCCAAACAATCATAATTCTTCTGTAACTGGCTGAAGTACAAATTATCTTTTGTTGAAGGACAAGTTTCAACCCATATGGGTATCCATGAGCTAACCACCTCTAGCTATATGTCATTAGGATTGTTCCTTTCTTCTGACAAGTTAGGGGGCCTCTTAGAGTGTTAAAGGAGATTATGCTGGCCTTGTGTTCTCTCCAGCTGGATGTATTTCTTGCGTTCAGAATATAGTTGCTTTTAGAATATCTTTTAGAATATAGTGAATATAAAGTTACCCAGTGGTCATCCAACCGCTCCCTCTACATTACTCCTTAGTTCTAAGTTGCTTCTCTCCTTGATGAGTTTCCACTCATTGCTTCTTGTTTTTGACCCTCTGCGCATCACAGAAAAGGTGCGGTCCCATTCCCGAACTGGTAGCGAAGATAAGTGGATTTCACTGCTACCCCTAGTCCTTCTTTTCATTAAACTAGACGTATCCAATTCCTGCAACCGTTCTTCATATGTTTTAGCCTCCAGTCCCCTAATCATCTTTCTTGCTCTTCTCTGCACTCTTTCCAGAGTCTCAATATCTTTTCTGTATCATGCTGATCAAAACTTTTAAGTTTTGCAGTACTTAAGTTTTCTGCATTTAATTTCAAAGGATGCCCTCCTGTTTTAACATTGTAAAGGATAGCAAAACAACAACAACATCTTGGTATTATTCTCTTGGCATTTCTAACGATTCCAAGTAAAACATTTCTATTTTTTCCGGCCAATGTTATAAACATTTTATTTAAAAAACAGTTAAATGGCTGTTCATTGCTCATCAAACTTTTATTATGTAAGAGTTCTCCTTGAGGGAGAGGAAGGCTTCAGAAGTGTGAATAAATAAATATCAGAGTTTTTAAAAAGAAAACCCTTATCAATACGTTGCAAATCTTTTCATTTAAATGTCCGTATTCTTCCAGAATCGGAAGTATTAACAAGTCGAAACGCTGCATTCCAGATGACAGAAGCTAAGAAAAGGTGTTGTATTCCTGGACCATAATTTAAATAACAATACTTTAAAAAGTTTCCCCTTTTTAAAGAATCTGTGGTCTTGTTGAAAATAAAGCGCATTGTTTTTCTAAGAATTGTCTTGCTCCTTTTTTTTTTTTTAATAAATCGTTCTCTTTGCTTTGAGAATTTATCGGACATCCGTGTTCCTAATAAAACTTGTGGGGAAAAACAAACCTGTAATCTTTAAAACCAA